>JBCEWC010001883.1:0-37767 GCA_038996855.1 Solanum aculeatissimum | reverse complement strand
TAGGATCTTAAGAGAGAGTATAGGAGAGTTTGAATGGATGAATGAGGGTTTGGGGAATATTTTAGGGGTTTAGGAGATCTTAGGGTACCAAAAAGGGGCTTAGGGAAATATTAAATCACAAAAATACCATTAATAAAATGTAACTTTCCGAGACTAAGCAAGGTGAAATGGCAGCTACAGTGCCCGTTTAGTGGTGCACGAGACGTTCAACCCAACATCAACCAACACTTAGATAAATTTTCAGCGCGAACTCTCGGAGGACTTTCTGTAACACTTCAAGAATAACTTGATGGACCATCTGAGGTGTGACTGTCCGTGTGCGGGTCCCATGAACCCATACTTAGCCTCCCAAACTTGGCCATGGCTTGGCCTAGCCACTGTCCAACTTGACGGGATAGTGGACGAGCCGTCTAGGCTCCTACGAGTCGTCCAAGGTCTCGTGGTCCTATACTTGGCTTAGGGGTGGATCCATGCGACTTCTAGCTCACTGGAACTCTTGAAGACACAGTAGATGAGCCGTGCAATGTTTCACAGCCCGTGGCCCATTCCTTGGCCACTTTTCTGAGCCTATATCCATTGTCTTTCGAATTTCAGACAGTATCGCTGTTTGGGCCATATCTTCCTCATCCGAACTCCAAATTGAGTGAAACCAGTTGTGTTACAAAGTTAACTCAAATAGATTCAATGTGATATATAGAATCTCACATGGTACATCTCACATCAAAAGTTAAGATTGTTTGAAGTACACTGCCAAAACTGTCTCTCTAGGCTACCAACTAGCCCATTTTGCATTCGGCCACTTAAACTCAACCCGTGGCCACCAAAACTCAACCATGACTAGTAGTACACTATATAAGGCCAATCATAAGGAGATTTCAAAATTTTTCGAGTTGTTACATTCAAGAGATTGAATGAATTAGGGTAATTAGGGTTTAAATTAGAGGTTTTAGAAAAGTTTAGAAAGACTAAAATGACCCTAAGATCAATTAAAATTATGATTACACCATTAATGAAATGGAGAAAATAATTTGGAACTAGAGACACAGAATGACTACATGGACCGTACAACGGCCCACGATCCATGAACTCGATCATGTGGCTACACTTGGTCACGACCTAGGCTTGCAAATCTTGGGAACTTTTTGGTCCACTCCATGGACTGGCTCACGGGCCGTGAGGCATCACATGGACCGTGAACTGGTCTGTGGTACCTCACTTGGCTCGAAGTCCTGGCTCAGGGTCCAAGCAACTCTCTGGACCACCCCACGGGTCCCCTCACGAATTGTGAGGCATCACACGGACCGTGAAGTGGTCTGTGGAACCTCACTTAGTTCGGGGTCTTTGTACAACACCTAGCCCACACTCTGGATCAACCCATGGATAGGCTCACGGACCATGAATCCCCACACGGTCCATGGTCCTCCGTGTGGCCCTGCCTTAACTACTTTGTCCCTTCCTTTCGAAAATGCTATCGTACACAAATAGCCTTACTGTAACGACCATAACTTCAAAATTTGAACCTTACTTCGATTGAAACCAATTGCATTACGAATATAACTCGAAGAGCTTCATTTTGATAGGTTGTCTCAAAGTAAACCCTTCTAAACGACCTCATGCAAAACCCAACCAACACGATTCCTTTGAACATGGCCACATAAGCATCACCTATGACCATCATTAACGAACCATAAAAAGTTCAAAAAAAACCTTGATCAACCACTAGGAAGTTCAAATTTGTTTTGATCGTTACATCATCTCCTCCTTGGGAACATTCGTCCTCGAATGAGCTAGGCCACGGCTAAGGGAAATCAATCAAGCAAGAAATATTCAACACAAATCATAATGGACCATGCATCAATTCAAAAACCATTCAAAACTCACGTCAAGACATCATTTAAATCATTTTCATGCTCATGTATGCATGCAAAGTCATGAAACTCAAGAATTAGGACCATTCAGAAAGAGAGATAGAACCTAGTACCTTAGGCTTGAGTAGATTGGAAAAGATAAGGGTATCGCTTCATCATGTACGAATCCGCTTCCTACGTAGCACTCTCCACTTGTTGGTTTCTCCAAAGTACCTTGACCGAAGCTACCTCCTTGTTGCGAAGTCGCTTGACTTGCCTATCCAAGATCTCAATCGGCACCTCTTCATAAGTCAAATTCTCCTCAACTGTCACACTCTCCAAAGGTGTAATTGCCTTAGGGTCACCAATCAATTTCCTCAACATTGAAACATGGAACATTAGATGAATAGAACTCATCTCCAAAGGAAAATCCAACCTATAAGCCACATTGCTAATTTGTTTAACCACCTCATAAGGTCCGGCGTACCAGGGGCTCAACTTGTCCTTTTTGCCAAAATGCATGATGCCTTTCATAGGAGATACCTTCACATAAACCCAATCACCCACATGAAATTCGAGGTCTCTTTTCCTAACATCTGAATAGGACTTTTGGCAACTTTGAGCCATCCTCAACCTCTCCCTAATCAACTTCACCTTTTCTATATCCTCAATAACCAAGTTCGGGCCCAACAACGCTGTCTCACCTATTTCAAACCATCCCACCGGGGATCTACACCTCCTACCATACAAAGCTTCGAATAGAGTCATGCCGATGCCAGCATGGAAACTATTGTTGTAGGCAAATTCCATAAGCGGTAGATGATTATCCCAATTTTCTTTGAACTCCAACACACAAACTCTTAACATATCCTCCAATGTTTGAATTGTCCTCACGGCTTGTCCATCGATTTGAGGGTGAAATACGGTGCTCAATTTGATCGTAGTACCAAGTCCCTTCTGAAAAGATCTCCAAAAGTGAGAAGTGAATTAAGTACCACAATCCGATATGATTGACCTCGGTATGCCATGTAACCTTACCAACTCTCGAATATACATATTAGCATACTCTTCGGCACTATAGGTAGTCTTGACCGGTATGAAGTGAGCTGACTTAGTCATTCGGTCAACAACCACCCATATTGAGTCAAACTATTTACGAGTACGGGGTAACCCAACTACAAAATCCATATTCACATCCTCCCACTTCCAAGTAGGAATTTTAATATCTTGGGTCAACCCATCGAGCCTTTGGTATTCCACCTTCACTTGTTTGTAATTAGGACATTCTAACACAAACTTGGCTATGTCCTTCTTCATGCCATGCCACCAATATACCCCTCTCAAGTCCTGATGCATCTTAGTAGACCCCGGATGAATAGAGTATTAGGAATTATGAGCTTCACTCATGATAACCTCCCTTAGGTCATTGACATTCGGAATGCATAATCGGTTTTGGTACCATAGCACACCATCTCCCCCTTAGAAGAAAACCTAGATCTTTCCCTCGACAACCTTCTTTAACTCAACCAAGGAACGGTTTAAATCTTATTTTGCCTTAACATCAACCACCACCGAAGACTCGAATCCGCTTTGAAAAAGAATACTACTCTCTTTTGAGTCGGTCAACCTAACACCTAATCAAGCCAACTAGTGTACGTCCCATACTATCTCTTTTTTCCCTTCATCCACATACGACACTCTCCTCATAGATAGCCTACTAAGGGAATCCGCCATGATATTCACCTTGCCAGGATGATACAGGACACTCATGTCATAGTCCTTGAGAAGTTCCAACCATTTTTTTTCAAGTTATGATCCCCTTGGGTAAACACATATTGCAAGCTTTTGTGATCGGTGAACACATCCACATGAACCCCATATAGATAATGTCTCCAAATATTGAGAGCAAACACCACCGCCGCCAACTCAAGATCATGGATCAAATTATTTTGCTCATCCACCTTCAATTGCCGAGACGCATAAGCTATCACCTTACCATGTTACATAAGTACACATCCCAACCTAATCCGTGAAGCCTCACAATACACCACAAACCCTTCTAAACTATTGGGCAAGGTCAAAACAGGAGCCTATGTGAGCCGATCCTTCAGGGTCTGGAAACTTTTCTCACACTTACTTGACCTTACAAACTTAGCGTTCCTCTGGGTCAACTTAGTCAATAGGGATGCAATAGAAGAAAACCCTTCGACAAATCTCCGATAGTAACCATCCAACCCAAGAAAACTTCGAATATCCAAATGGGTCAACAATCTAGGCTTATCCTTCACTGCTTCATTCTTCTTAGGATCAACCTTAATACCATCACCGGACATCACGTGACCAAGGAATGCAACTTCTCCTAACCAAAACTCACATTTGCTAAGCGTGATGAACAACTACTTCTCCCTCAAAGTTTGAAGCACCAACCTCAAGTGATCCCTATGCTCCCGCTCACTTCGAGAGTAAATCAGGATGTCATCAATGAATACCACCACAAAACAATCAAGGAATGGCTTGAACACCCGATTCATGAGATCCATAAATATCGTCGGAGTATTGGTCAAACCAAACCACATCACCAAAAATACAAAATGCCTATAACGAGTCTGAAAAGCTGTCTTTGGAATATCACACACCCTTACCTTCAACTTATGGTAACCCGAGCGAAGATTTATTTTAGAAAAATGAGTAGCCTTTTGGAGTTGATTAAATGAGTCATCAATTTCGGGCAACGGGTACCTATTCTTAATGGTCACCTTATTCAACTATCGGTAATCAATACGTATTCGTAGTAAACCGTCTTTCTTCCTTACAAACAATATGGGAGCACCCCAAGGTAAAATACTTGGTCTAATGTAACCCTTCTCCAACAAGTCCTTTAACAGATTTTTCAACTCCTTTAGTTTGGCCCGAGCCATACGGTAAGGAAGAATGGAAATAGGTTGGTATCTAGAAGGAAATCTATGCCAAAATCTACTTTTTTATCCGGAGGAATGCTGGGCAAGTCTTTGGAAAACACATTGGAAAATTCATTAACCACCAGAACTGATTCAAGAATCGGTGACTCACCCTCCACGTCTCTAACCTTTACAATATGATAGATGCATCCCTTGTAAATCATTCTCTGGGCCTTGAGGTAGGAAATAAACCGACCTTTCACCGCGGAACACTGCCCTTCCATTCCAACATGGGCCCATTAGGAAATTATAATTTAACTTGCCTAGTTATACAATCAACCGAGGCATATGAGACATGCAACCAATCCATTCCAAGAATAACATTAAAGTCATACATCTCAAGCTCTACAAGATCACTGGGGAAAACATTATGCAAAATAGAAACAGGACAACCCCGATACACTCTCTGGGCAATGATAGACTTACCAACGAGAGTATACACCGAATAAGGTTCCCTCATAGTTTTAGGACTCAAACCAAATTTAACAACCAATAGAGTAGTCACAAAAGATAAATTTACACTGGGATCAAGTAAAGCATAAGTATCAAAATCAAAGACTTTTAACATACCAGTCACCACATCCGGAGCCTCATCCACCTCCTGTCGGGCATGAAGAGCATAAAACCTATTGTTCCTGGGAGCACCACTAACTTGAGATTTCGGCTGTTCTTGACCACCTAGAGCCACCTGATCTTTCTTTGGGTTCCTCGGGCAATTAACAACCTTGTGGTTCATACTCCCACACCCGAAGCAAACGTGTGAAACCTTCCTGCATTCACCTAAATGATTCCCTCCACACTGGACACAATGGGGAGGCCGTGGACCACCCCCAACTTATGCTTTAGGAGGAGGCACTCTTGGATTAGCAAGCCTCATGTTCGAACCTTGGCCTTATTAGAATCGACCAAATCTGCCACCACCCTTAGAGTTAGAGAACCTACCATCAAAATGGGCCCTCTTGGATTCGTTCACCCTCCTCTCCTTGAGTTTATCACCCTCATTCTGTTTAGCATAAGTCATAAGATTGGAGATATCCATATTCCGAATAAGCATGGCGGTACAATATTCTTTCACAACCAAGTCAGAGACACCACAAATAAACTTGTGCATCCTTGTACGGGGATCAACTACCAACATAGTAGCATACTTTGAGAGCTTAGTGAACTTGAGAGAATAGTCCCTCACGTACATGCTACCTTGCTTGAGGTTAATAAATTCAGTCATTTTGGCTTACTAAAGTTCAAGAGGGAAGAAACGGTCTAGAAAAACAGATTTGAATTCCTTCCAATCGACCGTAGCATTTTCCAATCTTTTCACCAACCACTGATTGTACCATAATTGAGCTACATCATTCAATTGATAAGCATCCAATTCAGCCTTCTCCTCAAAACTGACACCCATAACACTCAACACCTTCGTAAGCTCATCAATGAACTCATGGGCATTCTCATCACCCTTTGAACCAAATAATTCTGGAGGATTCATCCTGGTGAAATCCCTCACCCTAGAAGCTGGAGTGCCACCATTTGTGGGATTAGTTGACTGGGCTTGATTAGCCATCACTTGGGCCAATATAGACACCATATTCTAAAATTCAGCGTGAGTCACTTCTTCCTCTACAAGCTCACAAGGGGCTTGTTTCTCATGGACAAGAACTTGTTTGGGAAAGAGAGATCTTTTGGGAGGCATCTTATGAGAAAGTAACAAGAACACCCCATTTCAGGATACTTTTCAAAATAGCTCACAGCACGACATAAGGGACAATGAAGTGAGAAAATTCCTAAAACGTCGTCATAGCCTCTTATTCATAGGTATGGCGTGCATCACACCTATGAACAAGACTCTAATTGACGCGGCATGTTAGACTCCAAGGATTATTTACAAACCTAGGGCTTGATACCAACTCTGTCATGACCTGAGAATAGGGCCTAGACATGATATGGCAAAAGAGAATCCGAGAGTCCTCGATCAAGAGATAAATTTACCCTTAAGCACCGAATCATGACCTACTGATGTCGCCCAAACTATACCTCTAATTAAAGGAAAAGTGGTCACTGTTAAAATATAGTACCTAACAAAGGTTAGGGTCGAATCTCACAGGGAATATGGTGAGACCTGGAGCAATTATGAGCAATTAGAACAAAATAGTGTACTTATTTCACTAAAACAGAGGGCTTTGTAAACTAAAAAAATTAAACCTAAACTCTAGCAATCGATCAAGTGCAAGTATTATGAAACCAATGGAAGAAGTAACTAGGGTATAGTGTTCCCCATGGTTCCCTAACTCAGTATATTCAGATAATTGTAATCTTGTTTAGTGTGTAGCATGCAGAACAGTTAGTTAAGTTCACCTAAACATTTGATCTAGGCGAAAGGCAAATTTTACTACGTGATTTGATCCATCCCCGCAGTATGACATTACTAACCCTTGCATTTTGTCCCAATACAACCATCCCGTGATTAGTTTAGGTTGATTAGATGAGAGGGATCACATCAAATCCTGTTGACTACCCCCTTTTTTCCATTCATTACCACCTTGATTCAGTAGATAAGAATTTGGGCAAGTTCTAACATTGGCCACCATTAAAAAACATTCATATCAAAGGGCATAACTAATACATACACGCACACTTTCCAAGAAGTACAGATTATCCGGATTTTACTTTATTAGTTCTTCATTGTTCCTACAATCCTAGTTGTGGATTTAGCTATGCATGATCATTGTAGGTGAAGAAATCATTTTATAGAATAACATAATTAAACACTTACAATGATGAATTAAAGAATAGACAATTCAAATCTTCACGAGAAATCACAATGTTATAATCTCAATGTAAAGTCACAAAAGATGAATTCTCAAGTCTCTCTACTAGTTCCTATTGTTTCTTTGTGTGTCTCTCCATGTCCTCTTCGTGGTGTGTCCCACATTAAAAACCTATTTATAATAAGTAAATACAAATTCAAAATGAAATAGGAAAAATGAATTTGGCAACTCAAACGGATAGAGTTATGGTCATATGTGAAACCACAGCCCGTACCTGGGCTTCGTACTCTGATATCCCCATAAAATATTGCCAACATATGAGATCTTCCTATGGGCTGTATTGTGACTTACGACCCATAAGGGGTTTCATCTGTTAACTTTACTGAAATCCTTCAAAATTTGGATCCTCCAGGCATGATCATGTCCATGACTCATCATCAAATCTTCGGCCTGCAAGTGACCTCATCTGATAACACTTTAGCATTCAACATATTTTCTGATCTTTAACTTACGAACTCACATATAGCCCGTGAATAATTCTATAACTCGTATGATAACTCATGGATGTATTTTCTGAAATCTGCCCTTTTGCTGGATCTGACTCATGAATTGACCTATGGCTCGTGAAATAATCCATGACCCATAGACTCCTTCATAAATCAACAAAAACTTAAATCTATAGAACTTTGCCCAAAAATATACCGAATCTTGTAATCCTAGAAACTCAACATAAAAACACATCAAATCTACTAACATCGCATTGAGAACACATAAAAGTCTAAGTTTTAAGCATCAAAAGTGTTATATATTGGCAGCACATCAACACCCTCACCTTAAAATTATTGCTTGTCCACATGCGATGGACTCAATCTACATAAGCAACTATAGGAACATACAACCCTCAATATAATGGCATACATTATCTCAAAATCAGTCACAAATACCCATCCAAACTCATTAGTGCATATATCAGGCAGTATTAGACAAACTCATGGGGAGTCAGTACCACAGTGCAACTATGATAGATAAGGCAATGTTACTCATGGGAGTCAGTACCACAGTGCAACTATGATAGATAACGGTATGTTCAAAGTTAACAATTACTGAGCTTGGTCTAAAATTAATAACATAATTCAAGCGTCCTCGCAAAAAAGAAGTCCCACATCTCTCTCAGAGTAATAAATGCAGATTCAATACTTGGGACTGGCAAAAACTCTCACACTTAGAAAGATATTTAAATATTATGCACAATACCATAGGCTTGCCCTTATACTCATGACTATGACCTTTGACTATTTGGACTAGGATCACTCTAGGAATTTCTTGGCTTGTCACGTAGGCTCAGGGTGCTTTGGTATGATTTTATTGGAACATAGTAAGTAATGACCCTCCTTGACACTGTGTTATTTCACACTTTTGCCCTACCAATGTTGTTATGTTTAACACAATGCTCCCTTTTTCTGATTTTTCATGCTTTTTGGTGCCTTATTCTTATTTTAAGCCCATTGCCTTGTATTTTTCATATTAATTTTCTTGCTAGCTCATATTTTGGGCATCTATTGATTTTTTTCGCACCTAATTTAGATTTTACCCTTTTTCACTGTACTCCTATACTTCCATTTCCATTAGGTGTGATTCCTCTGCAACAATCACCCTTAACTTAGGGTTTTAGCCTGAGTAGAGGTGTACAATGTCCAACCTTTGAACCAGGGCCATTTTTTGGGTAGCCACCCTCAACTTAGGCTTTTAGCTTGAGTCGAGGTACACAATATTCAAAGAAGGACCAGGGCCAATTTCAAGATTTCACAGGTAAAAAGGTTTGGTTACTTAGGTATTTACAAAGAAAGGGTACATGTAAGACTCAAACATTAGGAACAAGCATTTTGGTTGGTTAGTTTAGGCTAAATGGACTAATATGAACAATAATCTAAGATCCTTTCCTAACAAACAAACCTACAGTATCTGTCAAATTAACAGGGCAAGTTCTATATTGAAGTATAGTATAAGAAACATGCAATATCGCTCACACACACATGGTACTGAATACACTGTCAATGTAGACTCTTAGATCGTGTAGTTTATCACATTTAAGCCTAATTTGTCAGAATTATTAAATACTGATTTGTACATGGTTGTCATCAAACTACCTAACAACACATTACAAAAAACTGAGGGGTATCATTTTCACAAAACTAACATATGCTACATATATTAGTACAATATGCTACTAATACTACTTATACTTCCTAAACATGTCGGTTCAACAAAAAGTAAATGTCCTTAGGGAAAGAACACATGTAAGAAAACCCCACAAACTAAAAAATCAAGATAATTATTGGCCTTGGTTACTCAAATTTCGTCGAGTCCTGTAACTACCCACACCCCATCAAAACGAAATTGCATTATCCTCAATACAACAAAATATATCAAAGGTGAAGCACATGGGTCAAAAAGAACATACTTGGGTGCCTAAGCGCCGGTGTGCTTGGGTTGCCTCCCAAGTAGTGCCTAATTTAGTGTCACAATACGACATAGACCACTTGGTTACTCAGACTTCACCAAGTGCCCATGCTTTCACTATCTACACTTTCTCAGCATTGCGAAGGTATTATTTGACCCTTCACCGATTTACTTTAAACCTCGTGCCATTTTTCTTTTCCAACTCGACAACCCCATGGTGGAAAACATGTGTCACTTTAAGTGGACCCAACTATCTAGACTTGAATGTTTTAGAAAATAACTTCAACCTAGAGTTATATAATAGAACCAAGTCTCCTGGTGTAAACTGGCGCTGCTCAATGCGACGATCATGCTACAACTTCATCCTTTGCTTGTACAGGGCTGAGCTCTCATATGCCCTCAAATAAAACTCATCAAGTTCGTTAAGTTGGCTCAATCTTGAGTTTGCCGCATCATGCCAATCTAGATTCAGCTTCTTGAGAGCCCACATCACCTTATGCTTGAGCTCGATAGGTAAGTAGCACACTTTACCAAAGACAAGTTGGTATGGAGACATACCTATGGGAGTTTTAAATATTGTTTGGTATGCCCAAAATACATCATCAAGTTTCCACGACCAATCTGTCCAGTTTACATTCATAGTCTTAGATAGGATCTGTTTAATCTCCCTGTTTGACACCTTTATCTTCCCACTTGTCTGTGGATGGTAAGATGTTGCCACTCTATGCTTCACCCTATATTTTTAAAAAAGAGATCTGAGCAACCTATTTCAAAAATAGGAACCTCTATCGCTGATAATTGCCTGAGGAGTGCCAAACTGAGAGAAAATGTTTCTCTTGAGGAATGTTGTGACACTTTTACCTTCATTGTTAGGAAGCACAACTGCTTCCACCCATTTAGCGACATAGTCGAAAATAACCAAGGTATAATTGTTCCCATAAGAACTAACGAATGGTCCCATGAAGTCTATTTCCAAACGTCGAATAACTCAATTACCCACTGGGGTTTAGTAGGAGCTCATGCTTTCGGGAAACACCACCTTCTCTTTGGCACTTATCACAAGCTTTAGCATAGTCGTGGGCATCTTGGTGGATAGTTGGACAGTAGTCCATATTGTAAGATTTTATGTGCTGTCATGATAACACTATGGTTCCCACCGACTAATGATGAATGACAGGCCTCCAAAATGCTCATCATCTCAACCTCGAGAATGCAGTGGTGAATAATCCCATCTGCACAAACACGAAATAAAAATGGATCATCCCTGAAAAACTTCTTCACATCAAACATAAACTTATGGTGCTGGTGAGAAGTCAAATCTGGTGGCACGACATCACTAACAAGGTGTTGACATCCAATTTTTACTATCCCCATTATGAATTAATTATCGAGCTTCTTCAAATTTTCAATAATTTAAAATAATTATTTTTTGAAAAAAATTCAGAAGTTCCTTAGATCTTTTTATGATAATCCTTTGATTTTCAAATATTGTGTATATTACGTATACATATTTTCCTTATCTTTTATATCTGCTAGTTTAGCTTTTTAAATTATATATATACATGTCTATACATGTATATATGTGTATGTATATATATTTTCATTATCTTTTTGTATAATACTTTTACTTTTGAAATTATATATATGTACGTATATATGAATGTATATGTATGTGTACATATTTATTTTATTATTATTATTATTATTATTTTTTATAGATAATATTTTAACCTTTAAGATCATATATATGAATACGTATATGAATTATATATATATTTTCGTTTCTAATAATTTTTATTCTTTTTGGTAATATTTTAACCTTCAGAAATCGTATATATGTGTACGTATATATATTATATATATATAAATAATATATTTTCATCGTTTCTTATTAGATAAGATTTTAATTTTTTAAAATTATATATATATGTACATATGTGTATGTGTATGTGTATGTGTATGTATATATACGTATTTTCGTTGTATTCTTATATATATGTATATCTAATTACGTATTAGTTTTTATTTCTTTCATGATTCCGTAAAAATCATTTCGAAGACTTTATTTTTCATTAATTATGTTAGTTAATTTATAAATTATTTTCAAAAGTGAATTATTTGATAATTAAGTTAGTTATTTTGTTTCATTGATTTCAAGAAGCTCTTTAATTAATTTATATTAATTCATCCCGTGACCAATTTAATCAATTAATTCGATTCAGTTATATTTTTAAATCCTAAATTGATCTTGATCTTGATTTTAACTTGATTAAATTTCTGATTATATCTTATCACTAGCGATTCCTATTTTTCGGATCCAATTAATCCACTTTTTGGATAAAATCAACCCAATCGTTAATCTTAACCCTACCCAACAACACAAAACCCTCAACCCATACTAGAAAACCCTCAACTCGGCCCACAATTACCCTTGTAACCCGACCCACCTCCCACATCCAAACACTTATACGTTCAAAACAACGTACATATCGACACAACCCCTTTCACGCACGCACATGCCCCCTTTCCCAAATCCCTCATCCCCTTCGTATTTTCTCTTCAACGACAGGGACAGAAGCCAAAAATGGCCTCTGCCCCATTGAAGCAGCGAAGAACACTCAGCAAGTAGCCTCAACATTAAGAAAGCCAAAAATGACAAAACCCCTGCTTTGATGCGACCAAACGAGGGCCGAATTCAAATTTTGAATTCCATTTTGAGCCCTAATCCCCTGCATTTACGCTTCAGTTTCAAACTCTGAATCCCCTACATAATCCCTCATCTCCATCCTACAAAAGGGAGGTCGGAGGAGAGACAAAAATATAGCCGTGATTTCCCCCTTTTGAATACCCGAAATTTCCAAAAAATAAATCCAGTTGGTTTAATTTTTTTTGAAGATGTAGATTTCGAAGTTCTGAACTAGAAGTCATCTTATGGTCAAAATTTGTCGTCGAAGCTTATCTCATCCCGGAACGCTGCCGTAAGAAAGGTAACCATTTCGACTGATTCTTCTTCTTTTTCTTATTCGAGTGTAGTTATTCGATTGTAAAGGAGTTTATTGCCCTGTTTTAATATTTTGTTTATTGCGTTTGTCTCTTCCTGGAGTATTTGTTTTAGGACTAGTCGATGTCATGTTTTCTACTATTAATCGATAATGATTTTTGAAGTTGTAGGGTTATATTTTAGTCGTAAAGATTCCAGTTTTGACATCGTTTTCTTCTCCACATCTAATCGCTGTTGTTCATTCTAACTTTGCTTAAATCGAACCTACTAGTTATGAGTTGCTGACGTTGCGACGTTCATTCTTGACTACTAAAATGATCACTAGAGTTGTAGAATCTTATTCTAAACCGCAAATTTCCTAGTTTGATGTCAATTTCATACTCTCTGTTTACTCTTTATTGCGTGTAGAGGATTTTAAAAGGGCTTTCAGATCAGTGATGTTTTAGTAGCTTACTTTCTTTTTTCATGCTTTAGCCGTCAGGTTCTTAACGTGAGTCTAAGTCTATGGCGAAATACTTTCACATCCACAAGTTGTGATGTCTCTTTCTCTGTTTCTGTCCTTTGTTGTTGCTCTAGTCTATACCTAGTTTTTAAAGATGCAGCCAGTTTTATTTTTCGCGAATGTAAGTTCATTTAGCATGCTGTTTGGTCATTTTATTTTCTTGTCGTTGTCTGGTATCTCTTAAAGTTCATTGTTTCAAGTCTCACTAATCAGAATCGTCACTGTTTTAAGTATAAAGGATGACTTCTGAATACTTTGCTTTTCAAAGTATTGGTAGCTTGGTAAAGTATCTGGTTTATGTTTCTTTGTTAAAGTCATTAGTTCGAGGTGAAGCCTGGTTTCTATTTTCCCATTTTCATCCCTATACAGTCTGTTTAGTATGCTGATTGAGTCATTTTCTGCATCTAGTTATTGTCCAATATTTCTCGAATTTCAAAGATTTAGATCACAAATACCCATACGTTTACCTTATTTGCCTAGCTTTGCTCCTGAAAGTTTAGTTTGTTTGGAGAGCACCGTCAGCTCATTTATGTTGCTAACATACCTGTATGATGACCTTATACTAAATTTTTTTAATTTGTTTCAATTCGTCTGCGTCTTCTTCCTCCTGGAATATCATTTGCATTTGTACGAATTAAGAAATCAAGTTTTCCTTAATCAAAAGTGTCCTGACATGTTCCTGTTGCATATAAAAATGAGAAAGCATGATTTCTACCTCCTATTTTTCATCCTTGCTTATCATAATTTGGAGCTACTAGATTAACATCGTGACTCTTGCATTTCTCTATTTGAATTTTTATACTTACGCGATCAAATCTATTTATCTTAACTTTTTCCTCATGTTGTTGGGATAAGTCTTTTCCTACTGTTTTCTAGTATCTTTCAAAATTCAAGTTTTCATTTTGCGGAATCATTGAGAGAAACATTTGAAGAGATTCAAGAGGTTGAATGAATTAGGAGTGATAAGAGTTCAAGTCAGGGGTTTTAGGTGGGTTTAAAAAGACTAAAACGGCCCTAGGACTAATTAAAATTATGATTAAACCATTAATGAAATGAGAAGAAAAACTGAAACAGTGGCTGATGGGGACAACTTCAGGGTCAATGTAGAGGCTCACGGGCCATGAACTCAACTGTGAAGCCGTACTTAGCTCGTGCCCTAGCTTGAAATCTTGGGAACTCTTTGGACCACTTCACAGATGCCCTCAGGAGCCGTGAGGCATCACACAGATCATGAAGTAGTCCGTGAAGCATCACTTGACTCGGGGCCTTAGTCCATCACTTGGACCACTCTCTGGATCTCCACACGGATAGGCTCACAAGACATGAACCCCCATACGGTCCATGGTCCTTCTGTGAGGCCTTTCCTTAGCCAACTTTGTCCTTCCCTTTTCGAGAACGCTTCCATGCACAGGAAGTCTTACCGTAACGACCATAAGCTCTACATCTAAACTCTGAATCGAGTAAGTCCAGTTGAGTTACAAAGATAACTCGAAGAGCTTAATTTTTATAGGTTGTTTCCTACACAGTTCATCCCATACCAAGAGATGTAGCCATTCAAAGTCAGCCCTACCACACGACCTCACACAAAACCCAACCAACGCGATTCCTTTGGACATGTCCACATATATATAACCCATATTGGTCACTAGCCAACCCAAACAGGTTCAAAATAGACCTTTACCAACCATGATGAAGTTTGAAAATTTTCAGGTCGTTACATCATGGTAGATTTTGCCAAGGTGGTAGTTGTTCGTGAGTGTGTTAGGTCAACTTCTATGTATGAGATTCAAAGTTTCATTGGTTTTGTAGGGTATTATCGGTGTTTTGTCTATGGATTCTCTTATATAGTAGCCCCAGTGACTAGATTTACTTAGAAGGATGTGGCATTTTAGTGGTTGGAGGAGTGTGAGGTGAGCTTTCAAAAGCCAAAGGATTTATTGACTTCAACACTTATTCTTGCTTTACGCGAGAAAGGAGTGCAATTTGTAGTGTACTGTGTTGCTTCTGGAGTGAGTTTGGTTTGTGTATTGTTGCTGAGGGGTAAGTGATAGCCTATGCTTCGAGATAGTTGAAGGTGCATGAGATAAATTACCCTACCCATTATTTCGAGCTAGTCACTGTGGTGTTTGTGTTGAAGTGGTGGAAACATTATCTTTATGGGGTGCATCGTGAGATTTTTACCAATCACTGGAGTTTTGAATATATTTTTTCTTAGCCTAATTCGAACATGAGGCAGCATAGGTGGTTAGAGTTGCTTAAAGACTATACCATCTCTATCTATATCACCGAAGCATGGTGAATGTGGTGGTAGATGCTTTGAGTCATAAGGCCTCTAGTATGGGGAGTTTGGCATTCTTGAGGGCTAAAGAGAGGACCTTAGCTTTGGAGTTTCAATTACTTGATGGACAGATGGTTTGATTGGATATTTCTCCTCCCTAGAGTATTTTGGCCTTTGTAGAGGTTAGGTCTTCATTGCTTGATCAGATATGTGCTCACCAATTTGAAGATGCTAGATTGTGCTTGATTCGTGACAAAGTGTAGAGGAGTAAAGCCAAAGCGGCTATTATTGATTCTGAGGGTGTGTTGAAGATAAATGGTAGAGTCTTTGTGCCTAAGCTGGGGGATTGGGTGAGATTAGTATTGGACGAGGCCCATTGTGCAAGGTATTCCATCAATCCTGGTGCAGCAAAGTTTTACCATGATCTAAAACAGTATTATAAGTGGTTCGGGATGAGGAGAGACAAAGCTACGTTTGTGGTAAAGTGTTTGAACTTCTAACAAGTCAAGTATAAGAACCAACAACCTAGTGGATCGATGCATAAGATGCCCATTCCATAGTGGAAATGAGAGCGAGTGACTATGGATTTTGTCACGGGTTTGCCTATGGACTTGGGCAAATTTGATTCGGTGTGGCTGGTTATTGATCATTTGACCAAGTCAGCTCACTTTCTACCGGTGAAAACTAGCTACAGTGCAGAGCAGTTGGCTAGGTTATATATCCTGGATATTATTAGATTGCACAGGGTGCCAGTTTCTATAATGTCAGACAGAAAATCTATGTTCACATTTTTTACAAGCTCTACTTTATAGTTTGGGTACTTGTTTGGATTTTAGTTTAGCTTTCCACCCCGAGACAGATGGATAGTCTGAGAGCCCTATTCAGGTGCTAGAGGATATTTTTTGAGCCTATGTGATAGATATTGGGTCCTGATGGGATCCGTACTTGCCTTTGGCAGAGTTTGCTTACAACAACAATTATCATTCCAGTATTCAGATGGCACCATTTTAGGCTTTGTATGGACGGAGGTGTAGATCACCCATTAGATGGTGTGACTCAGGTTCAGTGGATGTGTTGAGTGTGGATCTGCTCAGGGATGCCATGGATCAGGTCCGATTGATACAGAGTAGGCTATTGATAGCTCAGAGTTTCTAGAAAAGTTATGTCGATCGGAGGACTTGATCTCTTGAGTGCTTTGTTTGGGATAGTGTTCGGCTGAAGATTTTACCAATAAAGGTTGTGATAAGATTCAGGAAGAAGGGCAAGCTCAGTCCCAGGTTTATTGTCCCATCTGAGATTCTGAGAAGAGTTGGTGAAGATGCCTATGTGTTGACATTACCACTGGGATTATTACCAGTTCATCTTGTATTTCATGTTTTCATGCTCTGCCGGTACATTTCAGATGAGTCCCATATGATCTCTTATGATTCAGTTGAGTTGGATTCAGACTTATCTTATGAGGAGGAGCTGGTAGCTATATTGGATAGGCAGGTCCAGAAGTTAAGTTCCAAGGATATACCTTCAGCGAATGTTTAAGGGCGACACTGTTCAGTTGATGAGGCTACTTGGGAGTTGGATTCAGACATGTGGGCCAAATATTCCATCCTTTTTAGGCTTCAGGTACTCTTTATTGTCTTATGTTCGAGCACATACATTATTTTTAATGGTGAATGATGTAATGACTTAGTTGGTCATTTTTGAGCTTATATGTAAAAATTACTATTTTGCCCTTTCATAAGTCGCTTTGGACCTATTTTGTTGAACTATTTGTTGTGTTGGAAATGAGATCCTGTGTTTTAAAAGTGAAAAATATGAGTTTCAGCATTTTTGGAAGCTTAAGATGTTGAAAAAGTAAGTTTTTATACCATTATGAGTTTTGGGTGTTAGATCGAAAATCCATTGATTCCATCAGTTTTGAATCACCGAATTTTGTCTAGGAGAAGTTACAGAACAGATTTCATTATTAAAATGAAGATTTTGGACGCAAAGTTACATTTTCAGTTATTTTTGAAACCAAAATTTGACTTTGGTTAACATTCGGAGTTCGGAAGCTTAAATCAAAATTCTAACAGTTTCAATAGTTCTGAATGGTGAATCTAAGGATATAACTAGTCTCGTCATAGTTTTTAGAATTTTTTAAGGACATTTTTGGTATTTTGAGTCCTAAACTAGTTTAATTGAATTGAATTGGTAATTGTGTTGAGAAGACCTCAAAATAGAATTATGATAATTCTGTTGAGTACGGATCATTGTTTATGGTATGAATACATGTTTGGTTTGCAAAATTTTGATTCTGAATGAATCCCAAAGGTACGTATCGAGATTTGATTATAGTTATTGTATCTGATTTATTGTGCAATATACTTCTCTGCATTCGTGGGCATAGTGCTACATTCGCAGAGGTCTTCCTGCACCCTTCTCTGAGTTCATAGATAATGCCTTCGCGTTCGTATATGATGCCTCTGCATTTGCGGATGATGCCTCCACGTTCACAAATGATGCCTCCACATTCATGAAGGTCTGTATAGTTCCCCACCGCATTGGCGGATATCTCTCCTGTGTTCACGGAGGTCTTAGCCCTCCAGTGATCTGCTTTTGCGGGTACTGCATTCGTAGAGTACACTTTCGCCTGAACAATGTTTATTTCGTAAAATTCCATTTTTACTCCATTTTCAAATAAGCTTTTGAGGTAAATTTTTATGAAGCTTTTTGGGGAAATCTTTTGGGTAAGTATTTCTATCATCATTTTAAATAATTTTCATGATTTTTATCTTGATTTTGTCTTGAATTTTATGGTTTTGGATATTTAAAATAGGGGATTTTTAGTTTATGATTTGGAAACATTAATTGATGTATTATCCTTTGATTTGAACTCGATTTTAGTGGGATTTTCACCCATGAACTCATTTTCACATGTAGAATCATAATTTTAAGTCAATTTCCTGATTGGAAACTTCAAATTTTAGCTCTAATTTTGTCCCTTTTCCCCTAAGCCTAATTCTTGTCAATATGGGTATCAAAATTTATCCACTGATGTATAGTATCTAGTTTTGATAATGGTTGGTTGATTCGATGATCATTTGAAGGCTTGAGTTAATTGAAAAGCTTGTTCGAGTGCGTTTTTAGCATGGAGGTAGGTTCAACTAAACTTTTTGGGATTGAATTTGAGTTATTGGATCTGTTCATGTGATAATTATAAGATCTAGATTGATTCATGAGTTGATGGGTTGATATGATAGAAGTTTGATGGAAATGTGATACCTATTATGCCAAAATTTGAGTAAATTATGATTCTATTGATAAATGGAGATGAAATCTTGAGAAACGAGATATATTTGATAGTATTGTGACAATATGAAACTTGTGGTACCATTTAGAGAGTTTTATGGTAAATTGATGATATTTATGACACATTCGAGTTTATAAGCATATTTTGAGACTTGCAGAGTTCGATTTCATTGACATTTCGATTATTGATGAGAGAATGGTGATATGACACTTATCGATGGCGTTGTGGCACTAGTTGATGCACTTGGCATAGCCTTTTTGATGTTATGACTATTGTACATATCATTTATCTTTTACATTTCTATTTGATATGCTTGTATTGTGGCATTGGCATGCATACATTTCATATCGCATCTGTACCACCTGAGATATTACAATATGAGGCCTACAACAACTCGACATACTTTAGTATTTGGGTTGTGATGCCTTGAGATATTTGAGTGCATGGCTTGTCACACCCTCGAGTTCTATCTAGTAGATTTTGCTCGATAGATATGTACATTGGTCCTATGACGGTCGTGATTCCACCTCATATATGGCCTGCAAAACCATTGCATTCATACATCTCATATGCATTGCATCATTAGCTGCACTTACTAGCTTTATATTCTCTTATTTATGTATATATTGTGTACTAACCTTGTGATGAAAGTGGTAAAGACTCTTAGTTATTACATGTTTATTCAATTTCTCCTACCTAGTCGGTTGAAACTACTGGGTACATTTCAGTATGTTCACACCTACTTTGTTTCCTCCCTGCTGATTAAGCACAGGGACCCCCACAGGGTAGTTGATTCTATTCCATCAAGGACCTTCTTCACTACCAGATCTAGAGGTAAGGCTCAAACTTTGAGTCGTCGTTGTTTCTTTGAGACTCCCTTTTTGTTGACTTCTGTATCAGACTCTGTATTTCCTATTAAAATAGTGTTGTATTTTCATTTGAAATAGTTGTATTTACTCATTCATATTACTTTAGATGCTCTTGTACTCATGACTCCAGGTTTTGAGATTTCTTGTTAAATGTTGTGGTTGCTTTTGCATTACTTTATTCTCTTTAGTTAGGATTTGATTTTGGGTCGTGACAAGGAGCTTAATCAAGACGGTCCTTCAATGATTGAAAACTTCTTTCACACTCATCCAACCATTTAAACTTCAATTTATTTTGGGTAAACTTGATCAAAGGTGATGCAACAAATGGAAATACCTTTACAAATCTTCTATAATACCAACCCAAGCCCAAAACGCTTCAAATATCTAAAAGAGATAACAGTCTAGGTAAATTCTTCACCACCTACATTTTCTTGGATCCACCATGATATCATCACCAAAAATAATGTGACCAAGAAATTCCACCTTTCTTAACAAAAATTCACTCTTGTTAAACTTTGCAAATAGTTGTCGATCCCTCAACTTTTGTAATACAATTATCAAGTGACCCATATGATCTTCTTCACTTTGGGATTATATCAATATGTCATCACCCATCAGTAAACACTAGCACAAATATTTCTATGTATGGATTGAATACCTAATTCATAAAGTCCATGATGATAGCAGGAGAATTAGTCAAGACAAATAACATAAATAAAAACTCAAAATGGTCATACCTTGTGCAAAATTCCATCTTGGGAATGTCACACTCCCTCACCCTCAATTGGTGATACCGGACCAAAAATCAATTTTAGAGAACTAGCTTGCACCTTGTAGTAGATTAAATAATCATGAATTGTCAAAATGGGATACTTGTTCTTTATGGTAACCTTATTCAATTATCAATAGTATATATACGTGTCAAGTGACCCATCCTTATTTCTAACAAACAACATGGGAGTACCCCATGGTGAAATGCTTGGCCTTATTCCCTTTTCCAACAAATCTTTTAATTATTTCTTTAACTCTTTAAGTTTCATCGGGGCCATGTAGTAGGGAGTAATAGAGATAGGTTAAGTATCTAGAAGAAGATCTATGACAAAATGTATTTCTCTTTTTAGAAGAATATCAAGAAACACATTAGTAAATACATTTACAATAAGGACCGACTCAATAGTAGGGGATTTGAAATTAGTATCCCTAACCCAAAATAAATGATAGATACACCCCTTAGTAATAACATTTCAAGCTTTTAGGCATGATATAAACCAACCCTAAAACACTAAATCACTACCCTTCCATTTAAGGTTGGCTAGTTGGGGAATTGAAATTTGACCATATAGATTCTACAATAGATAAATGCATAAGAATAATAAAGCTAATCCATGACAAGAATGATATCAAAATCGTTCATGCCAAGTTCAATGAGACCACATGGGATTATATAGACTCTCTTGGCTAAAACAGAATCACCAACAGGTGTATAAACTTAAAAGGACTCTAATAAGACTTCAAGACATATATAAAATCTTATAGAAATGTAAAGAGTAACAAAAGATAATATAGCACCCAGATCAAGCAAAGCAAAAACATCACAATCAAAAACCCGCAGCATACCCAGAACCACATCGAGAGACTCCTCAACATCTTGTCTAGCTTGGAGTGCATAGAACCTATTGTGTTATTGGCCACCACCTCCCAACCCTAAATCACCTTGTTGAACTTGCCCACTTGGAGTAGCATGGCCTTGGGCAAACCTCTTTTCCATTATTTACAACACTACTACATTCGAAGATCTTGTGTTCCATTTTACTGCATCCATAACAAGCACCTTTACTGATCAAACATTTGCCTATATGGTTCCTTCTGTACTTGTAACACATAGGAAAGTAGGTCCACTAACACAACCACCTTGGGCCTTAAGGTTGGGAACCCTATCTTTGTTAAATATTTGGCTCGAAGCTTGTGAAGAACCTTAGCCATGAAATCTTTGGCCTTATTGGACGCGTCCATTACCACCATCGAATTTTGATTAAGAAAATGCACCTTCAAATTAATCCCTCTTGGACTCCCTCACCTTCATCTCCTTAAGCTTCTCCCCTTCTATTTGTTTGCCATAAGTCATGAGTCTAGAGATGTTTATCTCTTTGATAAGCATTGTAGTTTAGCATTCTTTCACCACCAAGTCCAACACTCCCAATATAAATTTACTCATTCAGACATGAGGGTTGGCCACCAAGGAAGGAATATACTTGGAAAACTTTGTGAACTTGAGGATATACTCCCTCACATTCATGTTTCCTTGCTTGAGAATGATGAATTCCAACACTTTTGCTTCCCTCAACTCAAGTGGAAAGAACTGGTCAAGAAATGCCACCTCAAAATTTTCCTAACCTATAAGACACTCTTCGACTCTTTTAGTATTCCATTTATTGTACCATACTTTAATAACACATTTGATTTGGTAGGTCACCAACTCATCCATCTCCTCCAAAAGTATACCCATGATAAAAGCAATCTTATACACCTCATTGATGAAGTCTTGTGTATCCTTATCTACCTTGGACCCAAGCTCGAGAGGGTTCATTCTTATAAAGTCCCTAACTCTTGAAACCGGTGTATCCACATCTGGAGGAGCTACCACCCTTGATTTACTTGGTTGGACATGTCTTGGGCTAGCATAGAGATGGTGATTTGAAGCTCATCACTCATCACTAGATCGACTAGAGATTATTAGGAGCTTGAAGGGCTTGTCTGTCATGACCCAAGACTAGGGTGTAGGAGTGACATGGAAAATGGGAACTCGAGAGTTCCCAAACAAGCTTCAGAGCATACATTTTCACATCATTGATTCGAAAGTGCATAGATATACATTAAACACATAGTTCTATAGGGCGGGTAAGTATGAATCATGCTATTGGGATATCATATGGATAGGGATTATCATGGAGTCACATAGCGCATAAAATTAAGGGACGAGTAAGGAGGACTTAAGATATGGGGATACCATAGGACTTAGGACTTTACACATAATCTCATATCACATAATCATATCATCCATATGTTGTACATGATCATAGCATCTCATAATACACATAGCATAATCGTACAGAAGACTATAAGATGTCCAACAATGCCTCTAGTCTAGAATAGGTCGGAGACAAGATATCTCCCGACATCACCCTCAAAGTAAAGGCATAAAAATCATAATCATAATAGGAGGACAGAAGGGCAAGCAACTCTTAGTCAATCAAGCTAGTCGTCAAGAGGTGGAAGATGATAGTCTCTAGTCCCTACATTGTTAGATCATGTAGGCAAAAAAGTATGTGTTAGTACGTTTGAATGTACTAAGTATGTGGGCATGCAAATGCTTATGAACATGTAATCCTGCAAATCAAAGTTAGATGATAAAGGCACATATATGTAGAAAGAAGTATATAGGAAGAATACAATATCAATATGGTATGAAATCTATGATGCATGAATGCCATAATACTTAACATAGAGGGGATAGGACCTCAACTGACATAACACTAAGTGAGCTATAATGGATAAAGAGGTGACCTACTTGCCAAAGGTAGATCCATACATAATAATCCCTAAATGGGGTATACATGAACCTATGTTAGGCACATATTTTATTGGATAGGAGTAAGGACCCTTGGGAATGGCCCTCCCTGCCTCCAATATACTTGGTTCTAAGTCATCATCCCATGAGAATACATATACATATACGTGCTTTTTAAAGAGGATAAATCCTTCAAATCATTTTCATGCATTCTTAGACTTAAAGACCAAACAGACTCCATAATCATGCATACTTAGGCTAAAAAGAGAAATCATACTTTATGTCATACTTTCATGCATAGGAATAGCTCCATAATATTCATACATATTGGTGTAAACACCCATGATTTCTCAAATAGCCAAAACATAGGCATTATGTGATCACATTCTTGTCTTACCCATACTTGAAACATAGTCATAAACATCATTGGGTCTTATCGTACATTATAAGCCTCATAAAACCAATACTCATGCATGAAAATACCATGAATGATGAGAAGATATCATGGGTAATAGAGATTCACATTTAAAACATCATAATAGGAGTGATTCAAACTTAAATCATAAGAAAATCTATAATTAAATCATGATTTAGACTACTCATGCATAGATTGAAAGATTAAAGGGACATGCATAGTTGAACCTCCATAATATCAATGCAATTCATCAAATTGGGGCTTAAATCACTTTAAAATCAACAATTAAATACAGCTCAAACTTTGATTTAATTAAATCAACAATAATTTTAAAGACCCACATTCAAAGAAGCTTGAAATTCATAAATTAAGTAGTAAATGCTCTTAGGTATTCATTGTTGAAAGGGGATCATGAATTAATCCCACATACCTTAGGTAACTAGAAGCTTTAGGAATAAAATGATTGAAGAAGAAGACCTCTTAAATTGCAAGTTGAGTCTTCAAATAACACTTGAAGGGAGCCTTTAGAAGAGAGAGTTTGAATATTCTAAGTGTATGAAATGAATTTGAATAGGGATAGAGGAGTATAGGTCATTTCAAATGTTTAGAGGGGCTTAGGAAGTCATAAACGACCTTAGAAAATCACCAAAATTACAAATAAACCATTAGTAAAATAGAATTTAAAAAGAGTAAGTAACCCATCAAAGAGCCTCATGGCACGTGAAGAGGCAGACAAACCATGTACTGGTCTGTGGAGCTGGACTTGGTCAAAATCCAGAAAAGGCTGGCTCCCACTGAAGGCCTCATGAATCATCAAGGGGCAAATGGGTCGTGAAGGTGTCCGTCTAAGTGGCACAAGCTACAGAATGATAACTTATACTTAGAATCATTCCTTAGGATTAGACCTTTACGAAACACCTCACCATGAATCATGGGAGGTCACACAAGACCCCAACACAGACAATTTAGAGGCAACCCATTTGGGGTATCCTGGTGCCCTGCTTTAGCAAAACTTCCAAACACAATCTCTTCACAGGTGGCTTTACAAAAATGGACATAACTTCTTGATCTGAACTTAGAATTAAGCAAAACTAGATGTGTTGGAAAGATAACTCAAAGGCTTCAATTTGGTAGGCCATAGACTATCCTGTTCTTCTTGTGCTAAGAGATATAACAAGTTAAAGTTGCCCTTACAATGGTTTTTATGAAAATCTTAACCAATGTAATCCCTTTGAACGTGGCTACATGAGGGAGACTCATGATGATCATAAAGCATAAAATAAAATGAGTCAAAATCAGTACATCGCATTGACAAGATTTTCTGAAGTCCGGGTCCTTACATTGTCCTTCATTAATATCAACCTCTCTTTGAATTGAAGCTCTTCTTGAAGGCATTTTCTAAAAATCTCAAAGAACAATCATTAGAGAGAGAAAGTCTTAGAGTACACTCTACTGCACAACATAGATCATGAAAGAAGTAAAGATTTTCTAAAATGTCTCATAGCTTTCTATTCATGGATATAGTGTGCTTACATACATGACAAGACTTTACTTGATTCGGATGTTAGACTCCCTTGGACAGTTTATAACCTTATGCTTTGATACTAAGTTTGTCACAATCCAAGCTAGGTCCTAGGTGTGACACGATGATTAGGATCCCCTAAAATACCCCCAACCATGCCTCTTAACATATAAAGCATACATAAGTTAAGGAAATAAGGCAAAAATAATGCAAAAAACTCATAAGAAAATGAAGAACATAACATAGCAAGAATAATATAGGATGACATAGACATCATACATCCAATCATGCCTCTAATAGATCTAACATTGGTGGGGCATTAGGACATATTTCTGGCTCACCTTCATTAAAATGAAAGAACATGAAATTGTCTCAATGTATCAACATAGTCTAAGAATTTTAAGAAAAGAAACGAAAGACTTGTCTTTCCTTCAAAACATGAGACTCACCAAAGCTAGCCACATGTGTGAAGAGTAGAATGAGAGCCCTTCCTAACATTATATGTAGGCAAAGAAGTATATGTTAGTATATTTGAATGTACTTAATATGTAGGTCATGCAAATAAACATAAATCAAGTAATCCAATTGATCAAGCAAACATCTGGCATGCCCCGAGAGGGTATCCTATGGTGGCCCCACACTCAAAAATCATTTCTGATTTTCAAGCGAACCATTTGGCCTGACCACTCATTCAATTAGTGAAAAACTGAATAAAACAAAATAAAAAGTACTCAAGTGAGAATTTAAATCATCATATAAAATAGTTTTCAAGATATCTCTTATTAAATAACTCAATATTTTTATTAAAATAAATAATAATAGTTTTCAAAATTGACTCTAAAAGAAAAATAGACTTCACCACCAACTCTATCTGACCCAGTCTATGAAGCCTCTATTAACTTATAAGAAGGTTCCAAGATAATCACAAAGCTACCTCAAAACAATGAAAAGAAATAAATTGAAGTAAAAAAAGATTCATCAAAAAGCAAGGAGGTGTCACTACTATGCGGGACTGAATATTTAATGAAGCATCTATTGAGGATTCCTATATCTGCATCATCAAATGATGCAACATCGAGTGGTGTTAGTGCAAGAAATATACGGTATGTAAGATAGATGAGTGGAACAATACATTAAAGGTAATCAAAGAAAGAATGAAACTCAAATCAACATCAATACATTATGCAAGTTCAAAAATATAAATAATGTTTTCATCAATCATAAATATGTAAATGCAACTCAATACAATAATCTATTTTTTATCTTGGAGAGTTTCTCTAACCATCAACCATCACTTATGACCTGGTGATGATACGACAAAGCAAGTCATTATCACATCCATCCAATATCTTGCAAGAACAAATGATATCACATCAATGGATCCAATAAAAAGTCCATTTTTTGAGATTGAGGAGTCACCTAAATGAACAACACAACTATCCCATGTTGGCTATATAGTTTATAGTGCTTGAGTTACCACTTTTTTAACTTTTACCCATATTGGTGCTCAATACTACTACCAAAATATATATGAAAACTCAAATATTCAATCAAGTAATACTCAAATCATCTCATTTAGTATCTTTGGACTTTATTTTGAACATCAATCTCGTCTTAAAACATCATCTTCATCTTTCATCAAAATAATACTTTAAAAATCATTTACACTGTCATCAAAATATTTGATCTAAATATCATTTGACTCAATGCTCAAATTTGTTAAAAAATAATTAAAGAAAGCATGATTTTAATTTGAAACTAATACTTTATTTTATGCATGAATATCATCAATCTCAACTCAAAATAATGTACGAAAATTATAAGTCTCGACTCAAAATAATGCATAGTGAAATCATGATCATCATCTCAATTAGTTTTCATAGAAAAGTAGAAACAAATATCAATTCCAAAATTACTATATAGAAAAATGATAATTTCAAGATACAATGATAAGATTCAATATTTGACTGAATTGGAATTCAAGAAACTAGTTTAACTCAACTTAATACTCAATCAAGAAAGAATTTAGATGTTTAGTGCATGGATGAACTCAATCCGATGCTATGAATAGCCTTACATACCTAGAAGATTGAAAATTTACTCAAAATTTGAAGAACACTAGTCTTCTTGAAGGAAACCTTTGATCTTGGAACCACAATGCTAGTTCTTGAGAAACGAAATCCCATTGGGTAGTTTTTAGAGTGGAAGAACTTGGATAAACCTTGGTTGAAGGGTTTATCTTTGATTCTTGAATTTTTTTTTATTTGAAAGCTTTAAGGTTCTTGATGAAGAAGATCAACATTAGGTTAGATTTGAGAGAGTTCTAAATTATGTAGATTGATGATTATGAAAAGACAGTAGTTAGTTGAATGATATATTCCTTTAAAACACCCAAAAATAACTTAAAATAGGATTAAAAAGCTTTGAAAAGGACCAAAATAACCCTAGAATATTTCTAGGGAGATACGTGAAGAAGGATAAATAAAATCTCCATGGGAGGATCCATAGGTCGTGAAATGTTTCAAAACCCATAAAAGAGATTTGTACAAATATACTGTCTGATAGGACTTCACTAAAATGGGATTAATTATTTACTCTAACTCAAAATAAGGTAATCATAGTGACATTTGAAAGAGGATTCAAAGATCTTTAATTTGATAGGTTGTGGGCCACCTAACTCTTCTACTCTAGGAGATATGGTCATTTGAAGTTGACTCTTCTATGAACTCATGTGAAAACTTAGTTAATAGAAATTCTTAGCTTGGTATAAAAGATCTCTTATGACTCTAAACTTCATCTAATACACTTTAAATACTTAAAAATTGATCTTATCATGTATGCATACATTTTAAAGTCATTGAATCACCTAATTTTATAAAATCTTATATAAAAACTCAATCGGTTAGGAAATATTTAACTTAACTTCGCTCTAGAGGGTTTTTGTGATCTTAATTCATCTCCAAATCTATTCAAACACTAAAAAATTGAATTGAACACCTATTCTAAATTAAGAATCATCTGGTATAACCATATATGCATATGAAGGATGACTTGATCTTAGCTAAAAAAATCTAGGATGTTACAACATTAGTAAGAGATGCATTAGCATAAGTAAACATGAGTGTGGTCAATGCATAAGTAAATCATAACAAAAATCATGTAAAAAACATACTATGACTAGTCAAATAAACATATCATGATGAACCATACATATGTTGGATATAACCATAACTAATAATAAGACCATGCCAGTTATAATATGGAATCTGAATGTCTACCCATATATCAGAGAAAAGGGAGCCTACTTACCATGATAGAACTCTACTCTTCTAGGAGGATGTCATGAATCATATGTCATATGTTAATACACTAGCTATTCATATAGGCAATAAATCCTATAATAGCAATGTAGATATTTTGCTAGAGATTGCTATCAAGGACCCTTAGGTCGAGTTTCCACCTCAAATTCCTCTCAATGCTACGTCAAAATCCTATAGAATACTTACATAATCATAAGTCATACATGTCATAGGATCATAAGTCTTTTCATAACTTATAGTTCATACACGTCATAAATCATGGAACTTAACATGTGGATAGACAATCAATCTATCTATCCGATTCATAAAACTTATTCATAGAATTACTCATTTCATGTGATTCATTTAATGTGGGTGTAGGTCTTCCATCATTATGAATTCTATATCCATATGAAGTGTTATTAGGGTCTTAGGTCACCCTTATTGTAAACTTGAGTGAAGACTTATAAAATTCACAATCATGACTTGTAGTAAAATTAGGGTAAAGTATGAATTCACATAGAGTTGACTTAAAATCATGTAATTGGATTCAAAACCTGCATAATCATATCAAATAGTATCAAGTGAAATAATTTAAAAAAAAAACCCATATAGAATCTTATGAACCCTTGATAGAACGAATAGAATTCACTTGTAAACCACAAAAACTATGCAATTAATAAAAATTCATGCATACTTAAGTAAATAATTATAATATAAATCATAATTCATGCATTTAGAACTGAAGTCATGGAAATTTGTAATACATACTTGAAATTGGATGGAAAAAGTAAGGAATTCATTGAGATCCATGGATCAAAGAGGCTCATAGATGACTACCCACATACCTTGGTTACTTTTCTCGAAGAAAATTAGAATTAGAATTTTGGAAATTGTAACGCTAGCTTGATGGCTTTAATGGAGCTTTTGAGAAATTTAGAGAAGAGGACTTAGGATGTTTTAAGATTTTGAGGGATTTGGTTGAGAATAAAGTGAATTACTAAGGGTTGGGATGGTTATGGGTAGTTATAGGATAAAATTGATGAAGTTTATGTCACAATCCGCACCTAGGGTCGAGCCATGACATGGTAAATGTGACACCTGAAGGCTCCCCATCCAAGCTTCTTGTTTATATCGTAAGCATACAAAAGGTAAATAAGCAATCATAAGAGTAAGCAAATGAAACATAGAATAATAAGAGTCAATTGTTTCCCTTTAGGGGGAAATTACAACACCTTTAGTCCAATACATGCCTCTATATACTTGATCTTGCTGGGGACTAGAACATAACTTTTGTCACGACCCAAGCCTAGGGCCTAGGAGTGACATGGCAAATGGGAATTTGGCAATTTCTGAACAAGACTCATAGCATCCATATACACATCATCAGTTCGGAAGCACATAATTAAAAAACAAAACACATAATTCTAACGGAAATGGATCTTTGCACTGAAGCTAAGGGGATGTCATAGGGAAAGGGATTTGCATAAATTCACATAGTGCATAGAGACTAAGGGGCGGTTAACTATGACTCATGCTATGGGGATATAAGAGACTTAGGACTTTTATCATTTCCACATGTCATCATAATCACATCATCATAACATAATACATATCATATTGTCCTAACATACAAATATCATACACGTACGAATAATTTCATGATGTCCAACAATGTCTCTAATACATAGAATAGGACCGGGGCTAAGACATTTCCTGAGCTCACCGTCAAAATGAAGACATAAGAAAATCATAACATAAAGTAGGTAGATAAAAAATGAGTCTTTTCCTTGGAATAAAGGACTCACCACAAGCAAATCTCACAAATCCAATCTAGTCGTGAAGAGGTAGATGAGGACGAACTTCGATCTCTACATGATTAGATCATATAGGAAAAATATATGTTGGTACGTTTGAATGTATTAAGTATGTGGGCATGCAAATGCTTATGAACATATTAACCTACAATCTATATTAGACTACAAGGGAACATATATAGAAAGAAGTGTATAGCAAAGAATATAATGTCAATATTCTATGAAATTCATGATGCATGAATACCATAATACTTAAACATATGGGGATGTGACCTTAACCAAAATAAGACCAAGTGAGCTATAACTTGAAACTCCGTTGTCTGCCCCACATCAGAGAAAGGGGTGATCTACTTGCCAAAGGTAGATCCATGGCATAATCATCCCTAAAAAGGGGCATAAATATGAACCTATATTTGGCATATAGTTATGAGAAAGGATACTTTACAAATGGACCACTTGATTCGAGCCCCCACCTCCAATCCCATTCGGTGCTAAGTGAACAACCCACAAGAATCCATATACATGGTTGAAAAGGAGCATAAGTCTTTCAAATTATCTTCAAGCATACTTAGGCTTAAATGCCAAAACATACGTTAATCATAATTATGCATACTTGGACTAAAAATCCTAATCATACTTTAATCCATGAATACATGCATAGGAATAACTCCTTGATTGTTGTACATAGTGGTGCATAACACCCATGGGGATCTTGAGCCAAAACATAGACATGATGTGATTACATTTTTGTCATACCCATACTTCTCTTGGAAAAACATAGTCATAAACATAATTAGGTCTTGACCCACATCCTAAACTTCATGAAAATCAATGTTCATGCATTAATATGTCATGATTAATGAAGAGAATAGCATGGGCAATTAGAATTCATAATTAAAACATCATAATAAGATAAATCATATGAAATTTTAGATAAATCAAAAATTAAAGGTTACTTGATATTACCCATACATATTAAATCATAATAATAAGAATCAAATCATAATAAAAATAAATAAATAAGTTTAGCCCATAGCTCAATTTCAACAAATTAAAACTAATTTAAGAGACCCATTTGCAAATCATACTTTACAATTATAAAATTGAAGAAACTTGAAACGATCCAAAAATTTCTAACTTCGTAATGGTTGGTCAAGGTTAGTGTTAAACTGGTCATGGTTGAATTTTGGTAGCCTTGGGTTGAATTTACGTGGCCGGATTCAAACCAAACCTTTTGGTGAGATTGTGAAGCCGGTGGGGCAGTGTACTTTGAAAGATCATAACTTTTGGTATAGGTATAACTATGTGGGATTCTGTATATAAAATGGAATCTCTTTAAGTTTTGTTCGCAATGCAACTAGTTTCACTCAAGTCGGAATTTGTATATGAAAGTTATGGCCAAAACAGTGAGACTGCCCGTAATTGGAAGGATGCTGAAAACAAGGTTATAAAATTGGGTTAAGGGCCTGACCATGGACCCTTTGGTGGTCCACGGTCAGTGTGGATGTCCGTGGGGTTTTCCAGTGAGCTCCCAAGGTTGGGGGACAAGCCATTTCCCAAGTAAAGTCCCACGGACCACCTCACGGTCCGTGTGACCCTTCACGACCCTTGAGGAGTCCCGTGAGGTGATCCAGTGTGCTTGCCATAGTTCAGGGCTGGACTCTGGACCAAGTGTGGCTCCACAGACCAGTGCACGGTCCGTGTGCAACCACACGGTCCGTGTATAGCCACACGGTCCGTGTACAGCCACACGGTCCGTGTACAGCCACACGGTCCGTGTACAGCCACACGGTCCGTGTGTGTCCACAAGGTCTGTGTGCAACCAGACGGTCCGTATGCATCCACACGGTCCGTGTACAGCCACACGGTCTGTGAGTCCCTCCGTGAAGTGTTCCAGAAATTCCTCGAGAGTTCGAGCTGAAACCAAGGCCAAGTGAGGCCACAAGGACAGGTACTCGGTCCGTGTACCTGTAGACGACCCCTGGATGTTGTCCGTGTGGCACTGTGTTTCAATGATCAGTCCGCTTCATTAATGGTAATTTCGTAAATTGGTTTAATCCTATAACTTTTTTAACCTCCCTAAGGTCTCCTAAACCCTTAAATTCAAACCCTAATCCTATTTCACTCATCAAAATATTCTTCAATCCTCTCTAAAATTTCTTGAATTCCGTTGACCTCCATTGTTGAAAGCTTGAAGAAAATTGGGAAAAATCATCTTGCTTGCTAAATTATTAAATTTTTTTGGTTTATCTCTAGGTATGTGGGTTTGATTCATGGATTTCCTTTCATCCATGAAGAACCAAGAACCCTACTCCTTAATTTATGATTTTAAGTTTCTTCAAGTTATGGGTTCTTCTATTTTTGATGAAATTCATTGTATTGGATTGTGGGCTGTAGAAATTAGGTGAATTAATGATAATTTAAGTTTGAATTTTATGAAGTTCATGGAAACTCTAGTAGGATCAATGTGCATGTCCCTTAATGGTTTAAATATGCATGGGTAAATTCCATTATGTTTCGAATATGGAATTTCTCACGATTTATGTAGAATTATCTCTTGAATTGTGAAATTAAAGTTTAATCTCCATTACCCAAGCACTTGAATTTCTCATTCATATCATATGCCTTGAATGTTGGTTATGATGAAACTCTTGTTATGATATGATATGTTAAGGCTTGTGATCACATAGTCTCTTGTTATGGCTCTTTAAGCAGTTTGGGTGCTTGTACCAATTTGATATGTTATGAAGGATTGATATGATAAGCTATGTAGATGGGCTACTCTTATTGTATTGATATGGAAATGATTATGAGAATGATTTTGAAAATCTTGTTGGCTTTTAGCCTAAGCATAAATATGGTTTTGATCAATTATTTTGGTTTTGACTAATGATGCATGATTTTTTTGAAAAAACATGTAAGTTCTCCGATTTAAAGTTTGCATGTATATATACGTATTCCTTTAGGATGAGACTTAGTACCGAGGGATTGGAGTCGGGGTTGACTATCTCCAAGGGTCCGTACTCCTTTCCGTCAAACCATGTGCCACCATGGGTTATCTCCCTAGATAGGGATTGACTTGTTATGTATCCCCTTGATGAAGGGTTGACTAGGGATCTACTTGGCAAGTAGTCCGGACCCGGGTAGTAGCTCGCTCGGGTCTCCTCCATTATCGGTTGAGGTTACATCCCCGCTATATTATGATTGTAGGGTTGCATCTCATGCATCATGGCATAGCATATTGTTATATTCCTCTTTGGCTATGTGCATTCCTTTCGTATTACTTGTCCCCTTATCATATTGCTTGGTTATACTATATTGTCATATGCATTGCATGCCCGCATACTTAGTGCATATTTTGTGCTAACCCATACTCTTTGTCTACATGCTCTAACCATGTAGGGATCAGAGACGACTTCTATCTTTCATCGGACAACGTGTGATCATCTTGAAGACTATTGCTTGTGGTGAGCCCTTTTGTTCAAGGGCAATAGCCACTATCTATCTACCTAGTATTGTTTTGTTACTTTTCTTTACTTATGTATTGAGGGTGAGCCTCAAACTATGTCGAGGCCTCACTTATCTTATGTAGAGTCTTGTAAGACAACTAAATTCTTGTGCGTTGGATTGTATTTGTTGGATATTATGACTATTGAGATACTATGATTTATGAGCTTTGGTTATGGAAATGGTATTTGGTTATGTTTATCACTTGATGTTGGGATTGTGTGTTGATTATGTGCTTATGTGGAAACTCCCCTAACTCGGAACGTCTCATAGCTTGAGTCCTACTTACCCGCCCCTTAGAGATAACTGTTATATGCTATGTGATTCATGTTCATCCCATCCCCGGCAACATCCCCATAGTTGAGTCCAAAGCCCTGTTTCCCCTAGAACTGATGTGTTATGTGTTTATTTTCGTGATTCCGAACCGATGATGTATGTGATAATGCTATAATGGCTTGATCGAGGACTTTTGGGTTCTCTTTTGCCATGTCACATCTAGGCCCCACTTCCGGGTCATGAAACAAATGGTATCAGAGCCCTAGGTTTGTAATGATCCTCGGAGTCCATCATGTCACGTCAATTAGAGTCTTATTCATGGGTGTGATCCGCGCCATTTCTATGAACAAGAGGCTATGATGAAGTTTTAGGAATTTTCCTCATTTCATTTCTTCTTTATGTCGTGCAGGAAGTTATTACGATATTTCATTTTAAACTCTTGGTATTTTTATCACTCATTCAGAATATGCCTCCCAGAAGGGCTCTCCTTCCCCGTCAGTCTCCTAAGGATTGAGGAACAATCTCCTCAAGCATCAGTAGAGGAGCAGGTGTCCTATGCTGAGTTCAGGAATGTGGTATCCATGTTGGCCCAAGTCGTGGCCAACTATGCCCGTCCGGTGAATCCCGTGAACATTGGTACTCCGGCTTCATGGATGAGGGATTTCACCCATATGAACCCTTTAGAGTTCTTTGTCTTTAAGGATAATGAAGATGCTCAAGAGTTCATTGATGAACTCACCAAGGTATTGACTATCATGGGTGTTGGTTTGGAGGAGAAGGCGGAGTTAGCTGCTTACCAACTAAAGGATGTGGCACAAGTGTGGTACAACCAATGGCTTGTTGGGAGAATGGTGGATGTCAAGGTTGGATGGGAAGAATTCAAGATAGCCTTTCTTGATCGGTTCTTCCCTCTTGAGCTTAGAGAGGCTAAGATGACCGAGTTCATAAATCTCTAACAAGGTAACATGACAGTGAGGGACTGTGCTCTTAAGTTTACTAAGCTTTCCAAGTATGCTCCTATGCTTTTGCTCGACCCCCATGCAAGAATGCACAAGTTCATCTCTGGTGCATCGGATTTGGTTGTGAAGGAGTGCCGAACGACCATGTTTATTTAGGATATGGACATATCGAGGCTCATGACTTATACTGAACAAATCGAGGGTTAAAAGCTAAAGGAGAAGAGGGTGCACAAGGCTAAGAGGGCCCGACTTGAGGGTGGGTTCTCCAATGTCAAGAGTAGTGGTGGATTTGGACATTTCCAACAAGGCCAAGGTTCTAACATGAGAGTTGCTAATCCTAAGGTACCTCTTCCTAAGGTACAAGTTGGGGGTGTCCCCAACCCTCTCGTTGTGGTAAATGTGGTGGAAACCATGCGGGTGAATGTAGAAGGGTCACGGTTACTTGCTTCGAATGTGGCATCTTGGACCACAAAATCTCAAATTACCCAAAGAATGTGAAGAAGGACCAAGTTGCTCCCGGTGATCAAGGGCAACCCAAGGCCCCGGTTGGTGGTGCTCCTAGGAACAATTGTTTTATGGTCTTCATGCCTGCCAGTGAAGGAAGCTCCGGACGTTGTGACTGGAATATTGAAAATATTTAACTTTGATGCTTATGCTTTAGTTGATCTGGGTGCAAATTTATCTTTTGTGTCTCCTCTATTAGCTGTTAAATTTGGTGTGAGTTCTAAAACCTTGAGGGAACCTTATTTGGTGTATACTCCCGTGGGTGATTCTATTATTTCCTGGAAGGTGTATAGGGGTTGTCCCGTGTCGGTGTTGCATAAAGTATTCCTCGGTGACCTTGTAGAACTTGAAATTTATGATTTTGATGTCATTCTTGGGATGGATTGATTGCATGCATCATATGCCTCAGTTGATTATAGAATTAGGCAAGTCAAATTCCAAGTTTCTAATGAACCCGTGTTGGAATGGAAGGGTAGTGACTCCGTGGTTAAGGGTCGGTTTAATTTCTACCTCAAAGCCCCGAAGAAGATTTGTAAAAGGTGCATCTATCATATTGTACGGGTTAGAGATATGGAGGGTGAGTCACCTTGGCTTGAATCGGTTCAAGTGGTAAATGAGTTTCCCAATGACTTGCCCGGTATTCGTCCCGCTAGAGAACTGGATTTTGATATAGACTTTATTCCGGATACTCAACGTATTTCTATCCCTCCTTATCGTATTACCCCAGCAGAGTTGAAAGAATTGAAATATCAATTGAAAGATTTGTTTGAAAAGGGGTATATTAGGCCAAGTATTTCACCTTGGGGTGCTCCGGTGTTGTTTGTGAGGAAGAAGGATGGGTCTCTCTTGATGTGTATTGATTATAGGCAATTGAACAAGGTGACTGTTAAGAATAGGTACCCGTTGGCTAGGATTGATGATTTGTTTGACCAACTTCAAGGAGCTACCCATTTCTCCAAGATAGATCTTCATTAGGGTTATCACCAATTGAAGGCGAGGGAGAGTGATATTCCGAAAATGACTTTCTGGACTCGTTATGGGCATTTTGAATTTGTAGTGATGTTATTTGGGTTGACAAATGCTCCGACGGTGTTTATGGATCTTATGAATCAGGTGTTTAAGCCGTTCCTTGATAATTTTATGGTGGTCTTCATGATATTTTGATCTACTCTCATAGTGAACAAGAGCATATGGGTCATTTGAGGTTGGTTCTCCAAACTTTGTGAGAAAAGCAATTGTATGCCAAATTTAGCAAGTGTGAGTTTTTGTTGGGAGAAGTTGCCTTCCTTGGTCATGTGGTGTCCAGTGATGGCATCAAGGTTGATCCTATGAAAATCGAAGCGGTGAGGGATTTGCCTAGACCATTGACCCCTTCATATATTAGAAGCTTCTTTGGTTTAGCCGATTATTATAGAAGGTTTGTTGAAGGGTTCTCCTATAAAGCGTCTCCATTGACCAAGTTGACTAAAAAAAAGCCAAGTTTGTGTGGACAAATGAATGTGAGGAAAGTTTCCAAGCATTGAAGGATCGACTACATCGGTTCCGATTTTGACTTTGCCAAATGGGTTAGATAGGTTTGTGGTTTATTGTGATGCATCACGTATTGGTTTGGGTTGTGTACATATGCAACATGGTAAGGTGATAGCTTATGCTTCCCGACAATTGAAGGGGCATGAACAAAATTATCCGACCCATGAAGTTGAGTTAGCAGCGGTAGTGTTTGCTTTGAAAATATGGTGAAATTATTTGTATGGGGTTCATGTGGATGTCTTCACTGATCACAAGATCTTACAATTTATATTCACCCAAAGGGACCTTAATTTGAGGCAAAGGAGATGGTTGGAACTCGTTAAATATTATGATATGAGTGTCCTTTATCACCCCGGTAAGGCTAATGTTGTGGCGGATGCTCTTAGTAGACTCTCTATGGGA
>JBCEWC010001882.1:0-37767 GCA_038996855.1 Solanum aculeatissimum | reverse complement strand
AAGAGGGAACACATTAGTGATTAGTGCTCCACTTATTAGTGCTCCATTATCAAAAGCAAAACAATTATTATCTAACAGAAACTTATTTTTCCTATTTTAACAATTAAAGTCTTATTTCTTCATTTTTAAAGAATTTATTTTTCTATAAAAGATACTTCTCAAAATTATTGTCTAGTTAAATATCAAAAAATCTATTACCATAGAAACAGAGATTTTTTCTACTCTGCATCAATAAAAAACTTATGCTATAAAATATAACTTTTCATTCATTTTCTACTGACCTGACTTACTGAAAAACACATGATGAAAAACATATTCTCACTTAGATACTAAGAAACTTCTTAATTTATCATGTAAAAATTATACTATTATTTTTTCTTTTCTCATTATTCAAGAAGCTTCTTAATTTATCATGTAAAAATTATACTATATTTTTTTTTCTTTTCTCATTAATTTAATCAAAATATTAATAAAAATAGTCACTAAATTATTAATTATTTTAATGAAAAATAATAATTTTTTCTTTGAAAAACATATTTATATGAAACTAAGTCATGTCTAGACAACTGGATAAATAAATTATAAGCAGTACACTCACAAGAAAGGGAACTAATGGAGTGCCAACCACTCATATAACTTGCACATTTACCCCATTATTTGTTTGGAATATAAATGTGAAGACCTAAAATAAGTCCCATGACCTAACAACTACCACGGTCCAAAATAAAGTAACGTGAATAGTTGCTCATAAAAAAATAGTCCATAAATATATATTTTTATATATATAGTATACATATATTAGTATGTATTTAATTAGCAAATAATTATAATTATTTTCAACCAAATGCGTAAAACAGATGAAAAGGGGGATAAAAAAGAATAAAACAGATGGATAAAAATTAATTGGTGGTGACCAAGATATAAAGATGACTAAATTATCACTTTCATTATAATTTCACCTTGGTGTGTACTACACTTATTTAAAAAAAAAAAATAATACATCACACCCTCTTTAAATAATAATTTAAATATTATTTTAATTTTTTTTAGACAAATAATTCTATCCCGCTCATCTAACCCTCCATTTATTTTTTTCTCATTTTTAAAAATATATTTTTTACTTGCTGCAAGACATTTTTAAAATATAATTTTCAATTCTATTATATCCAATATGCAAGTAGAAAAAAATATTTTTCTAAAAATATGTGTACATATTAATTAAAAAATGAGAAAATATAAAAAGATTTAAAAAAATTAGGAGTAGAGGGTTAATGGGGTGTGGTAAAATTTTATTTATTTTAAAAAATAAAAATAATATCAAATTTTTTTAGGAAGGAACGGGGGAGAAGGTGAAGTTTGAATTTTTTTTAAAATATTTTACAAAATAAATTTGAAAAAATAAAAGGGCAAGAATTGTCGGAGCGGTGAGGAAGTAGGTGAGAAAATTATTTTAAATTTTATTTGTTAAAGAATAATTATTTTTTTAAAAAAATAATATTTTTGTGGCGGGTGGGGGAGAGGGATAGCAATTCTTTAATTTTTAATTAATATTAATAGTTTATTTATGTTTATCAAGGTGGAATATTTTATCCATGTGGCAAGGTTGTGAAAAAGTTTTTTTCAAATAAAAGAGAAAGTGTATTACAATTTACACACAACTGACAACATTTGGGTTGTTTTTCTCAAACTAATAAGTGATAATTTAGGTATGAAACTCACACTTCCAATAGTTTAGATATGAAACTTCAAAAAAAAAAGATAGTTTAAATGTGTTTTTTTGACACTTGTCTCTTAAAATTTGATGCATATAGTTTATTTAATTTTTTTGTTTGATTTTGATTTGACACAAAATTTAAAAAGATAATAATTTTTTTAATCTTATAATATTAAAAATGCTATGCAAAAAGTTAGAATTAAAAAATTATCCAAAAAAGAAAGAAAATCCTTTTGGAATAAATTAAGAAAAAAATAACATAAACAAATTAAAATTAAGAAAATATAAAAATCACATGAATAGACAAGTTGATACTTTCTTGAAGAACAAGAAGTGATACTTTTCTTTATAACTAGAGACATAAAGAAGCATATATTTCTTTTCAACAAAATTAATAAGTAATTTGAAGAAGAAGAAGAAGAAAAAGTCATTAAAAGAATAGTTATTCAAACTTGTTAGAATATTGTTCATGAGGTCCACTTAAAGATGGCAAAGCTTTGTTGGTTTGATAGATAATCTTGACGAATATAATTTCAAAAGATGAGACACTTCTTCTACACGTTAAAGTTTTTATTTAAGAAACCACTATGATATTTCATTGTGAATTTTATCTACTTAATGCTGACTAAAATTATATGTATAGTGTTTTAGCTTTAATTTACGTGTAGAGGTTTGTCCATTTGACCAATCTTGTTGAAAGTGGCTACTAAATAGTTGTCGTGAAGAAGAACGAAGGCGCAATGATGCACTGTAGACAATAATATTCACGTCGACAAAATAATAATCAAGAACGGAAATATCACAAAAATTATATTATTTGATTTCAATATGTGAGTGTTACTGTAATGACCTCGAAGGTCATTTTTGATGAGATTACCGCTTTGCCCTTCCCAAAAGTTGTTTTGAGTTATTTTTGGATGAGTTGAAAAGTCGAATTTCAAAAACCTTGTAAAAGTTAGAGTTTTGCTAAAGAAAGTATTTTTAAAAGACTTAAAGTTTGAAATTTTGAGTTTTTGAGGTCATCTTGGGTTTTGGGTGTCGGAATGTAATTTCGTTAATCCCATTAGCTCTGGAATGTAGAATTTGGTCCAGAAAACTGACGGAACTGAATTCGGAGTTAAAACAAAGATTTTGGACCCAAAATTGCATTTTTAGTTGAATTTGGATCATAAATTTGACTTGGTCAATATTCGAAGTTCGAAAGCTCTAATGTGAATTTCAATGACTCCATTGCGTCTGGAACGCCATTTTTCGATAGGGTTGCATATTTGGTTCGTATTTATAGGGTTTCAGATGAGTTTCGAGGGTCAAAATACATGTTTTGAAGGGTATTGGTGCAAGTTGATTGTGGTCAACACGGGTCAACGCGGTCAACAACTCCTTTTCCTTTTATTTTATTTGCTGAAAATATCTCTTTTTTTCAATTTTGACTAATACACCATTTTCTTTCATTTTTGGAGATCTAAAAGTTTGGAGGTGCAATTTTGAGCAAGATTTTTCGTGGATTTTCATTTGGGTAAGCTTCCTAAACACAAATTCTTTTATTTTCAGTATTTAAATTATGATTTTGACTTGAAATTTTGGTTTCAACCCTCAAATTTTTATGGGTTTTCAAGAACAAGATTCAAACTTTAAATGATAATTTCTCCAACAATTTCTACTCACATTTTATGGAATTTTCACCCACAAACTCTATTTTTCATGGAGAACCTGAGTTGGAGCTCAATTTTCAGATTCGAGATTTTTAAATAATAATTTATTTTTTTACCATTTTACCCCCAGATCGAATTACTACAATATGTATATCAATTGATTCCTTTTGACGTGTATATCGCATTCTCTATAGTGATTTGGTATTTTGGAGCCGATTTTGCAAATTCATTCATCCGATTTGCTAGTTTACGATTTGGCCTTGGGGAAAAGGCTTGGATTTAAGTAGATTGAGACTTTGATTAAGGTAAGTGGACTTCTAACCTTTTGTTAAGTATGATTGAACCTTATATTATCCTATGTATGTGGGTTTGGGTGATTATGACATGAAATGGAATAGAATTATACTATTATAGGCTTCGATCATGAAATTTTGGATTGGGTAATTGTAAATGTTGTGAATCATTGACGTGTGAAATAATTGTATGATTCTGAATACTTGTGAACTTGTGGATTATCTAGTTTTTGATTGATTTGGCTATTGATTGAAGTAAGTGGACCCTAACCTTTGTTGAGTTGATTTTAACTTAGTATTTTCTTTCAATGTTAGTGAACTACTTTAGTGGATATAGTTTGGGTAATGGGAATGTAAAACTTATGACATGTATGACTTGAATTATGAGATAATATCCATTGTTGTTGATTTAGACTTGTGAAATAATATCGTCAAATGAGCTTGTGATGTCATTGTTGATAGTGTGAAGGTTTTCATGGTTCTGACTTCTAATTGTTGAACTTTGAATTATATTACATGAAATTGTCTATTGAATTTTTTATGTGAAATGTTGAGCAAAATGTGTATATTGAGATGTTGTTGAAAATTTTGAAACTAATTGCTTATGAAGGAAGAACTAAAATGATGAATTATCCTTAACTATGATGACTAAGACTAATTGAAAGAGTTGATCTATATTAATATTGTGATTGTTACGTAATGTGTTAATGATGATTCAAATGTTGTAAAACAATGAAATGATTGATGAATTATGAATAAAAGAGATATATGGACATCTTGCACGCATTCATGATTATGGAAGTGATATTTGTGATTTGATAATATTTATGAGCTTGATGTTCCATTTGTGATGAAAAATCGAAGGAAAACAGTTTCAGCTAGTTTTGTGTTGATGCATTGATGATATCGAGGCATTGATGATACTAATACTATGATAATGTTGAAATCATTATGATATTAATACAGTGATATAATTGTGATCATGCATATTGCATCTATTATTACTTGTGCATTGATACTTGTGATGGTTACGGCCGAGAGATGAATAAGATAACACATGGATTGGTGGTTGAGGTCTTTACCAGTCGATGTTAGTCGAGGTTTCTGTCAGTGAGCTGAGGTAATATGCTGACTGATAATGGGTCTGAGGTCATTTTTGGATCGGTATAAGGTCATTTTTGGACGAGTCCAAGGTCATTTTCAGACGGATGAGCATTGGTCGAGGTCATTGCCAGCAATGTACATGGATACATGGTCTATGTGAGACCCCCATGGGTTCCATTGTGATGTATATATATTGGTCAGTGGATGTGTATTATAGGACAAACATGCATCACTTTGCATTGCATCGCATCGCATAATTTACATCTCATGACATCCACATCATCTCATATCAATCTTATTTTGATACTATCTTTTGAATTGTTGATCAGACTGGATATCTATTGTATCATTTGACTTGAGTATATGTTGAAGGTATATTGAGATATGATGCTATGTGATGATTATACTTATATTCCTATGATTTTATATTATATTGTGTTGGGACTTATCTGAGTATAGGCGTGTAGTTTGACGGTATGTGGTTGAGAGTTAAGGAGTGCTTGTGTTCTTCATTATTTTACTTTAGGTTAGTTTCATTTCGCTAAGTGCCCGGTTATTTGGTGCTCACCCCTTGCTACATTTTGTAGGTTGTGAGCCCGATCGGATTTGATAGATCTTCCCAGTTATGGGATGGAGCTTCTGGATCCCTTGAGAGGTAGTTGCTTGTCTCTTTGGCAGACCTTCGAGGATTTTGTTTTATGTTATGTTCTATTTGAGGACTAGACATTGAGACTTATATTATCATTTGAGTATTATTAGTATTAGAGGCTTTTACATGTGAAATCAGTTGTACGATGGTTGTAGCTTTTGATTTTCTATATTTATCTATCTTATTAGACTGTTTATCTTCCGTTTTTATTATTATGTTGAGTTACTTAGGTTTGGGTTGACTCACCTTGGTGAGTTAGGTGAGTGTCATCACACCTGCATTTCAGACCGTGACAGTTATAATCTCTATAAATTATTTGATTCATCTTTTCAACAGTTATAAATTCAAGGACTCTTGAATCTTGAATTTGTTCTTGAACTTGATCTTGAGTTTTGAATTTATTCTTGAACTCGATTTTGGATTTTGAATTTGTTCTTGAACATGATCTTGGATTTTGAATTTGTTCTTGAGCTTAATCTTGAATTCAAGCACTTTTAAGCTTATTCTTGAACTCGAATGCTTGAATGTTTGATTGGATTTTGAATTTGTTCTTGAGCTTGATATTGGATTCAAGAGCTTTTAAGCTTGTTCTTGAACTTGAATGTTTGAATTCTTGAACTTGTAGTGAAATTTACAGTGTTTGATCCACGAGCTCTCTCTAACTTAATTTTTGTTAGAATTCTTGATATTTTTTTAAATTATGAAAACCCCTTATTATAGTCGTAGAATATAGAAATTATAATAGTAAAGACTTTCCTTCAGCCAATCAAATTAAAGTGACATGACATATTGGACTTTAATTAAATAAGTTTGTCATTTTGACACATGGCACAATCCTATTGTTTTTTTTATTTGACTTGGCATGCCATGTCATTTGAAATATGTTGTCAAGATTGACCTCTGTGATGAAATGATATTGAGCTTATTAAATTGGATTCATCTATTATAGACCAAATCAATTAACATGGACTTTAATTATATTCGTATTTATTGGATTTAAATAATTAACCCAATTATATTAATTCATAATATTTATTTGGACTAATATATTCATGAATTCAAATCATTTTAAAATTTATATTTAATAAATTTTAAATGATTACAAATGTTCCCTACTTCAAATCTTGTCGAGATTTTTTTTCTTTTAAAAACTAGACTTGAAGTGTTAATTTAATATTATAATAATAATTATTAGTATATTATAAAGAAGCATTTACATAATATTATAACCTTATTATTATCATATAATAATAATATTTGTTTAGAAAAGAAAATTATTCCCAACTTTATCTTATTTAACAAAAGAAAGTTTGACCTCCTTTTTTTTCTTTTTCTTTTAGTATTAAATGTATTTTTTTTCCATAGGAATCTTTTGAAAATCTCGACTTCTTCTTCTTCTTTTTTCATCTTCTTCTTTCTCTTTTCTTTCTTTTTTCTGTAACTCTTTCATTTCTTTTTTTTCCACTTTTTCTTTTTCCTTCTTTTTTTCCTTTTTCTTTTTCATTCTTTCCTTCTTTTTTATTTTTATTTTTTGACAACACCCAAATAAGGATATGATTCTCCATATTTTCTAATTAAATTTTGAAGTCCAAACCTCAAACGTCTTTGTCAAGGTATAACTTTTTCTTTTACATATTCTTTTTTCATCTTTTTTATAGATCAAAGGAAGCAATATTTGTATTTTATGGAGGCTACTCAATGGAGAATTTTACCATAACACAAAAATCTAATTTTGAGGTGTGAAGGAATGTGATCGACGTCCTCGCCTTGAGATTACAAATTTGAGGTTTTTACAAGATTTCAAATGCTTAAACATAAGGTGTGAAGGGATGTGCTTAATGTCCCCACCTTGAGATCACAAATTTAAGACTCTACAAGATTCCAAATGCTTAAAGATAAGGTGTGAAGAGATGTGTTAAACGTTCCCGCCTTAAGATCACAAATTTGAGGCTTTACAATATTCCAAATGCTTAAACATAAGGTGTGAAGGGATGCGTCTAACATCCCGCCTTGAGATCACAAATGTGGTACTTCATGAAATTCCAAATGCTTAAACATAAGGTGTGAGGAGATGTGTTTGACGTCCCTACCTTGAGATCGCAACTCCAAATGCTTAAAAATAAGGTGTGACATCATTCGGGTAAAAAAAACTTTACACCCTTCAAAAACTTTATGTCATTCATCAAAAAGGATACAAGTTTAAAGATCGTTTTAAGGCTAAATCTAGGAAAAGTCCAACTTAAAGTGCAAAGAGACAACTTTTGTCTACATTAAGACATGAAAATTTAGAGATCCTTTTAATGATAAACCTGTGAAAGGCCGGCTTAAGGTGCAAAGGGACAAATTTTGTGTAACAACTTATCTTGACATGAGAAGTTCCACATCGGCAAAACACAAGAGATATGTTGGATATATAAGTGAACAAGCCTTGTCTACTAGTGACACATTTTAAAGTCGTACGGACCTAGGTCTAAAGTGGACAATATCACTAGTGATTGGATTGTTACAGATGGTATCAGAATCACTCCTGTGTCAACCTTGTCGATGTGGTGTTTGAGTTTAGGAGAATCCCAGTGAGGCGGGATAAATAAGTGAGGACGCTGAGTCTATAGAGGGAGTGTATGTAACAACCCATCTTCAGATGAGAAGTCCCACATCAGCAAAACAGAGGAGAGATGTTAAGTATATAAGTAAACATGACTTACTTACTAGTGACGCATTTTAAAGTCGTGCGAGCCTAGGTCCAAAGCGGACAATATCACTAGCGGGTTGGGTTGTTACAGATGATATCAAAGTCACTCCTGTGTCAGCCTGTTCATGTGGGGTTTTGAGTTCAGCTAATTTTAGGTGAATCCCAGTAAGACGGGGCAAACCTGAGGATGATGAGTCCATCGAGGGGACGTATGTAACAATCCATTTTGAGATAAGAAGTTCCACATCGACAAAAATACATGAGAAATATTAGATATATAAGTAAACAAACCTTACCTACTGGTGACGCATTTTAAAGTCGTACGGGCCTAGGTCCAAAGTGGACAATATCACTAGTGGGCTGGGTTGCTATAATTTGTCCACTTTAAGGCATGCAAACTTAGAGGTATTCTTTTAAGGATAAATCAGTGGAAGTCTAGCTTAAGGTGCAAAGGGACAAATTTTATCTACCTTAAGGCATGGAAATTAAAAGATCCTTTTAAGAATAAATCTGTGAAAGGCCAACTTAAGGTGCAAAGGAAAAAAATTTATCCACCTTAAGGCATGCAAATTTAGAGTTATTCACATGGCATAAAGGGACGGATACTCTTTCTTCCCCAAAAACGGTGCAAAGAGATAGTTATTCATTCTCACCTTAAGGGATATAAATCTAAATATCGAGGCTTGAAAGCTTTAACTTTCAGATTCAACAATTTTAAAGAATTTAACTTGTAGACATGAGGGATTTAAAACTTCAACTTTAAGAAGAAGAAAATTTGAAGACTTCAAATTACAAATTTGGAAGATTTAAAGACTTTAATATCCATACTTGGTTGATTTGGGACTCCAAATTGCACACTTGAAGAATTTGCAGACTTTAACTTACAGTCTTGAGAAATTTGAAAACTTCAACTTGCAAACTTGACCAAATTTAAAGACCTCAAGTATGTTATTGAAGAAACTCACATTTCATAAGAATTTGCCACCATAAAAAAATCAGGTGGAAATATATAGTTTTTTGACACTCATGCAACTGAACTTAGAATATAATTTCAAGCACCTACGTACATCAATGAACGGGATCAAATCACAAGGTAGTTCTGGAAAAAGTGTTTTTTCTAAAAACAATTATCCTAATTTTGCCTAGGTCATCCCTTTTGAGGTGTCCTAACTTTTGCGTAGGTTGACTCTTTTGAGATTTTTAACCTAATAGATAATTTTTTTTAGAGTACCATTCACAATTTATACTCTTGCGGGCCAAGAGTATTTTGACTTAAAGATTTTGCTCAAATTTGATGAGCATTGAAACTTGAAGATTTTGCTCAAATTTGAGAAACATCAAAATTTACAATCTTAACTCGAATTTGAGAAGCTTTGCAACTTGAGTCTTAGGTCGAATGAGATGCATTTAGACTCGTGTGCCAAGGAGAACTTTGACTTGAAGAGTTTACTCGATTTTAATGAGCTTTGAAACTTAAAGGTTTTGCTCGAATTTGTGGAGTTTTGTGACGTAAAGATTTAGCTGAAACTTAAAGGTTTCGTGATTTGAAAATTTGACTCATAATTTGATGATCTTTCAGTTTAGAGGTTAAACTCAAAATTAAAGAGCTTCACAATATGAAGGTTAGCTCAAATTTAATGAACTTTCCAATTTAGAGTTTAGCTCAAATTTGAAGAGCTTTCAAACTTTGAGATTTAGCTCAGATTTGAAAGACTTTGTGACATGTAGTTTAGCCTCGTACGTCTAGGAGCATTTTGACTTGAAGAGTTTGCTCAAATGTATGAGCTTTGAAACATGAAAATTTTGCTCAAATTTGAGGAGCTTTGTAATTTGAAGATTTAGGTCTAATTTGAAGAGCTTAGTGATTTAAAAATTTGACTCATAATTTTATGATCATTCAATTTAAAGGTTAAACTCGAAATTAAAGAGTTTCATAATATGAAGATTAGCTCAAAGTTGATGCACTTTTCAACTTAGAGTTTAGCTCAAATTTGAAAAGCTTCCAAACTTTAAAATTTAGCTCAAATTTGAAAAGCTTTGTGACATACAATTTAGGCTTGTGCGTCTAGAAGCACTATAACTTACAGTTTAAGCTCATACGATGAGGAGCATTATAACTTGTAGTTTATACTTATGCGTTAAAAATTGTCGAGATATACATAGATTCTTCAAAGTCATTTTTAAATACAGGCATGTCCCTGCTTTGGTGTTCTTCCATATCTTAATCTTCGTGACGGCCACAGATAAGAGATTGTTGAGCTCTTCTTATAGTCATGCATAATTCCATGTCATGCACATGAATCACTAATTCTTCAAATTTATTAAGCTTTAACCCTTGCAAGATGTAACGAAGATCTCATTTTATGCCTTGGATGTACATTTCAATGTTAGAAGTTTCACTAAGGCGATCTTTGCAGTTGAGACTCAAATTTCTCCAATGATTTATAAAGTTAATAACTAGTTTATCTTCACGTTGGTGAGCTTATGTAAGTTCTATCATACTAACAACACATCTTGTGCTATAGAAACGATTAAGAACTCTTGCTCTAATTGTTCCCAATAATCTATAGAACTAGATTAAATATTTGTATATCAATTAAAGGTATTTTCTTTGAGAGATCGAACGAATTATTTGACGAGATAATCACATTATGTTCCAGCATCATTGAAAGTTTCAATAAAGTATGTTATATGTTATTTCAAATTTACTTTGCCATCAAATTGTTGGAACTTAGGAGGTTGATAGCCCTTAGGCATCTCCAAGTTATCAATCCTTTATGTGTACGATTTTGCATATGTGAGGAAACATTTAGACGAGGACTCAGATTTATCTTTGATAGTCTCTATAATTAAGTCCTTCAATTGATCAATAGGAATCAAACCTTCAGTGGAGAGATGAATCTCTTTTATTTTTGATTGCTTTATGCAAGACTCTCATTTGTCTTGAATTCTAGGAAGCTTCATGGGTGCATGATTTGATCATCTCTCAATCATGTTATTCATCTTATTTGTCAGCTTGAAAAGTTTAGCATCTTGTTCATGCATACACTTTGTCAAGCCTTCAATTGCTTTCGTCCAACTTGATAGTTGTTCTTCTATAGTGAAAGTCATTTCAGTGCTAAAAAGTTGAGTGAGAGGTAGAGATTGTCCCACTAGGTATGTCAGAATTTGTGGACAATAGAATTCGCGTCAAGAAAATAATAATCAAGAATGAAAATATCACAATAATTGTAGTATTTGATTTCAATATGTAAGTGTTACAATCTCTATAAATCCTCTTGTTCGCCTTTTCAACATCTGTAAATTCAAGGACTCTTGAGCTTGATCTTGAATCTTAAATCTTGAATTTATTCTCGAACTTGATCTTGAATTCTGAATTTGTTCTTGAACTCGATCTTGGATTTTGAATTTGTTTTTGAACTCGATCTTGGATTTTGAATTTGTTCTTGAGCTTGATCTTGAATTCAAGGGATTTTAAGTTTTTTCTTGAACTTAAATGTATGAATTTTTGAACTTGTAGAGAAATTTGTGGCATTTGATTCACGAGCTCTCTCTAGTCTTTTGTTAGAATTCTTGATGTTCTTTTGAATTACGAAAACCCCTATTTATAGTTATAGAATAGAAAAATTATAATAGGAAAGACTTCCCTTCAGCCAATCAGATTTAAATGACAGGGCATATTGGGCTTGACATTTTGACACATGGGACGATCTTATTAACTTCTTTGTTTGACTTGGGATGCCACGTCAATTGACATGTGGTGCCAATATGGACCTCTAGGATGAAATGATATTGGACTTATTAAATTGAGTTCATCTATTATAGCCCGAATCAATTAACTTGGACTTTAATTAAATCTGTATTTATTGAATTTAAATAATTAACTCAATTATATTAATCCATAACATTTATTTGAACTAGTATATTCATGAATTTGAATCATTTTAAAATCTATATTTAACAAATTTTAAATGGTTACACGCACTTCTTCAACCGTCCTCATATTTTTGGTCTGCCAATTTGTTCTAAAGAATTTATAATTTATATATGTTTTACGTTAGTATAAAGTAGAGGCGTCAAACTGACAGATTGAATTGAATTTGGACGAGTTAAATGAGTCATAACTCAATCGTCTAATTTTTATTAGATTTTCATTTCTTTATTTGTTCGTTTATAACTTTTTAGTATCTAATAAAAATATTTTTCTCATTATTATGACTATATATAACATGCAAGCAAAAATGACTTTTAAAAGTATTTTAACAAAAATTCTCAGGGGTCAATTTGGACTACATATCAGTCCAATCTTGAATGAGTTTGGAGTGTCATATTTTTATGGGCTAAGTTTATCACATCTAGTATAAAATAGAAGATTTTTTTTAAAAAAATTACTATAGTGTGGACTTTATTAATTATCTATTGCTATAGTTTAGTTATTTACCATTCGTTTTATGTGTTGGTAAAAATTAAAGTGTCAGGCAACTGCATTTGTTGTATTTGTACATGCATTAGGTTGTATCGACGAATAAAATATAATTGTATACAAAGATACAAACATCAAACAATACAAGAGATTGTATTCATTCACTCTAATTTTATCTATATACATTTACTCTTATATCACTCATATTCATTCACTTTAATTTCTCTTGTATGCATCCGTTATAATTTGACTTATATTCATGCACACATTCAAGTTGTATCAAGGAATACAATGCATGTGTATACAAAATACAGAAAAATTAAAAAAATACAAGAGACTGTATTCATTCGTTCTTGTATCGCTTGTATTTATTCGCTCTAATACAAAAATACAGCCAAAAAAAGGCAAAAATATAAAAATATAAAAAGAGATAAAAATACGAATATATACACATGGAGGGGGAGAGAGGGGAGGGGGGAGGGGGAGGGAGGAACAGAGGGAGGGGGAGGGAGGGAGAGAGAAAAGAAGCCAGGAGATTAAGAGAGAGGGCGGAAGAGATGCTAAAGAGCGTAAAAATATAGTTATAATGTATAATTATTTGAAAAGTATAGTTGCATATAGTAATATACAACACATGTTTATTATACCATGTAACATTTCCTAAAAAGTAACATAGCCATTGAACTCAAAACTATTAACATAATGCATAGCATAAATTGATGTGTAATACTCTTGCGAGAGTTGTGGTTATAGCCTTTGTTGCTATTTATGTCGCAATTCAAAATTTAATGTGATGGTACTTGCCTTTAATTCATCGAGATAAGTCAGCCTAAATAGAATATAACACAATAATATAGAAGATAAGATAGAAGATAAAGTAAATTAACTGTCTAGATATATAAGGATAAACAATAAGAAACGGGACCCATAGTCTAAAAACCAACTCAAGACTGGTGTCACATTTACAAGTCTTTACTACAACTAAAATAGAAAGAAAATTTATACAAGTCTTAATGTCTTTGATTCTCAAATAGAACAAAAATAGTAAACAAGTAGAAGTTTGCCGAAATGAACAAGCTCCTAACTCTCAGACCAACTCATGCTCGATTCAAAAATGAGAAAGAAGTGTTGACAGGAACCGAGCTCACAATCTACACACAAGTGTAGAAGCAAGTGAGTACCAACCTATATAGTACTTAACAAGAAGATCTAAACACATGTAGAGAATAAAGAATATAGGTACTCCTTCTCCTCCAACTGAACCTCAAAAACTACAATCTGCACTCAGAAAAATCAACATACACAGTATATATTCACAATACAAGTATACAATATATCAACAGATAGACTTCAATAATTTACAAGTGTAGGGTTAATCATTATATCACATTTATATAGATATTCACATTAAATCAATGAGTGAAATCAAATAGGATGCCATGAAGTGCAAATAATACAATGCAATGTCAAATAATCATAATGCATATATATGCTATGATACACATCCGTTAATATAATTAGACCGACACCCATGAAGCTTCACATGGACCATGTATTCGCAGGAACTATTTTCCTTCGGCATTTATCTTTCATCTCTAATCGGAAACATTTCCTTTGATTTTTTATCACACTTGCTAGAATAATTTTCCTTTGATATTTTTATCATTTCTAGCCAAAACAATTTCCCTTCGAATTTTCATCAATAATGGGATTCAATCAATGTTTCATCTCAACATAATAAACACTTTCAAATAAGCATGTGTAACACCCGGTAAAATTATCAAAATACTCCTAGATGAGAGAATATTTCATAACGCATCTTCGCAAACTCTTTTGGCAAATCTGAGGCCAAAAATGCGATCAGCGCAAAAAAATTATGTGAAAAAATGGTCTTGGTTGATTTTTAGAGAAATTGGATCAAAAGATAATTTTTTGAGGCAAAGATGCAATTCCAGAAAAGTGTGCGACAAGTCCGCGTCGTGGACTTGCACTTAAATTTGGTCTCATTATTTCTATGGGATTAGAAAATCAATCGGAAAATGATTTATGTAAAATTACACACCAATCGCATTTGACAAATGCGATTTATGTGTTATTTTGTGAAAAAATAGTTTTTGAATGCGTTTCAAGTTTTCTGTCAAAAATGAACTGAAGCACGACAAGTCCGCATCGCGAACTTGCCCCATTACGGTACTTGACGTTTAGTTTTAAAATTAAGGGCATTCTAGTCCTTTTTCCATCCATCCTAGACTAAAACCAAGTCGTTTTAAAGTTATTTTCAACATTATATTAATTTCTAAGTGTGAATTTTCAATCATTTACACTAATTCATCTTAAGAACTAGGGCTAAGGAGAAAAGAGGAGGCTAGGCTTCAAGAGGATTAAGGTTAATTTCTTGCAAATTCGATTGTTCTTCGATTCCCGGGTATGTAAGGCTAAACTAAAATATGGGAATGTTCTTCCATGTGCCCCTATTGATGGTAATAGAGAGATTGTGAAAGTGTTGACCTCTATGCGTATTTTCTATGAATATTTTCTTGTAAATTATGCATATTCTATTTATTTTCATATATTGATGATCAATATAAATTTGATTTACCAAATAAATGCTTTTACATAAGTTATTTCACAAATCCTACATATTACTTAATAAAAGATTGCATGAATGAACCTAGGGATTGAGTTTAGAGTCTTGACAGCATGATTGTGATTATGATTGTGACTGAGCATGAGATATGTTTATAGAGCTTGATGGTCCTATGAGTCTTCATAATTGAACTCTAAAGATTGGTCTAAATTGAAAGTACTTCTACGTGATTGTCTAATTCAATCTTGAAAGGTTGATGGGATTGATTGGTCGAATTGTTGAAAGATTGATTTGATAAAGCAGATGAACTGAAAGAGTCCATTAAGAGACTCAATGATTTGTTGATTGAAATTAATTGTTTTATGAGTGTTGAGTCTTGGGAGGAGTATCAACACCGAATTGAGTAAGAGAGACACACTCGAACCTAATAACTACGTAGCCAAACATAGAAGTGAACTGAGTCCGTTAAAGTCGTACATGTCCCTATTTTGAGGACTGGGTCTGTTAAAGTTAGACATTTCCCTATTATGAGGATTGAGTCTGTTAAAGTCGGACATGTCCCTATTTTGAGGACTGAGTCCATTAAAATCGAATATGTCCTTATTTTATTATCCTGAAACAATAGGACTTGATTGGTTGATTGGATCCATTCATGAATTCGAGTTATTTTTCATCTTTAGTCTTCCACTAATATATTAAACTGTGATTGAATAAATGGGATGATGTCAAGTGGTTTGCTTGGGAGCCAACAATGATTTTTGAGTGTTGGTCACGCAAAGGGTACCCTCCTGAGGCGTGACAGCATGAGAGTATGCAAAGAGTCCACACTATTCATTTGTTTAATGATCAACCAATCAATCTCATTGTTCTTTCAACAATAGAATCATTATCAAGAGAATCATTCAATAGTAAGATCACATCATTTTTCAAGTTCTCAATATCCTCTTTCCGTCACCAATCAAATATAGTCATCAAAATAATCAACATTCTCATTAGTATTTTTTAACACTTTTTCCACATTATCAAGATTAAACAACATTTTACCCAATATCACATTTATACTGCTTCAATAGTTGCTTCTACGATAGTATGAAACAATACTCAACACTTGAGTCAATATAAGCAATTCTCAATTTTATATCATGGGAATCACGTAATCAATCAATGTTCTCAATTCAAGGATCAATATCATCACCAAGTATATATCAAATCAAGAGTCAAATTGCACGTATTATCACACAACTATTTTATTATTCAATCATATTCATTAGGTCATTTCATGAACAATTCGCCCCACTTTTAAATTTTTATTAATCCCCAACACATAAAGAAGGAAGATACAAGGTTCAATTAAACTCAACAAGATTTGGGAATTTATTTGTTGCCTCGATGAAGTCAAGAAAATAATCCAACAATGGAGCCTTCTCCTTCCAATTCAAACCCAAAATACCACAATCTATTTAAATAACGATCCACAATTAAATTTCAAGTCTAACAACACAAATCATGAAATTTGGGGAGAAATAGGCAAAATGGCTAAAAAATTCAATACCAAAAAATGAGGTTGAAATCTAAGAATTTTTGTATGAAAGTATTCCTTTAAACATTTGAAATCCATCAGATAAAATTGTTTTAAAATGGAGTTAAAATCAACTCATAACCATCATATTAGCAAAACTTGAGTTCATGAACAACCCCTCCTCCAATTTTTCCAATTCAAAATCCTCAATTTGATGTTAAAAATAAAAATTAGTCAATGGGTAATGAGATCTAGGTTAAAAATAACTTATCCAATGATTTTCACATAAAAATCTCCTTGAAAATCTCCTATTCCGAGCTTCAAATATTCAAAAATGTAGAAAATGCCTGAAATTCGACATTTCACTATTTAGGTATTAAAATTACTCAACACGATTGTGGGCTATTAACCCCTGTGATCGAGGAGCTCATATAGGCGATCGTGGGCTACTAACCTCTGTGATCGAGGATCTCATATAGGCACACACATCATAATTGCAAGCCAGTGTCTGCGATCGCGAAGAACAAGGAAAAAAACTTCATCACGATCATGAGAGATTGATCATGAACGCAAAGAGTAATTCCAGTTGCACCAAAATCAGCAATCAGACATAACACAAAATCACAGAAAGGACCCTCAAAATTTGTTTGAAACCTTGGACACACAAATCACATATGCTACCCCACTAAAATCAGTGTTCAGGATTCAATGAAAACATCAAAAATTGAATATGTGCCTCTGAGGTCTCCTAACCTGATAAGTCGCAACTAAACTAACTTAAGATACTCAACATATTAAAACATTAACGGAACACCCAAAAATTATACTGAAATTCGTTCGAGAGTTAAAATCACCTCCCGAAACCAATGAAACTATCAGAAGTCTAATCCGAGCACCCAAGCTCTAGTCAAATCTTAGTTAAATTTTAACTCAATTTTCAACTTCGGACCTCAAATTCACGTATCAACTCCAAATCTGATTCTGACAACTCTCCTAGACCAATTTCTACATTTTGGAATTGATGAAATTGATGGACTTTCATTTAGAAACTTGAATCTCCAAATGACTCCAAAACTCATAATTAAGCAACTTAAGTCTTTAAAATTCAATTTTTTAACAAAAACTTCATTTTCACAAAATTTTCAAAACCAATCAAATAGGACTCGGAGCAACTGTCAGGAAGGATAAAATGGTAATATTTTCAAAAATATCAAAAATAATCTTTAGAGTCATTACAATTTTAGGTTGAAAAGATTGCTTGGTTAAGGATCATTTATCTTAAGGGTTATCTGGTGACAGATTTCGAGTTTAAGGACTTTATTCTTCTGATGTGAGTTTTATATATGTGATGCTTGTTTGAATTCTTAATAGTAGGTTTTTAGTTTTGATATATTTTTTGTTGCCAATTAATTTCTTTACTTGTGTCTATCTCCTATCATTTGTATTATTTCTTGTTCTTTGTGCTAGAATTTCATTTTTGCATTTCGATATTGTATCATTTGATATCAGAGTCAGATTAGCAACTTATTTTCTGGGATAAAATTTTATCGTAGAAGTGTTTTGAAGTTTTGAAGAACTTGTCTGAATTCGACCGTAAAGAAATAGCTAGATGCACTCACATGATTGTTTAAAAGAGCAATTCCATAACTGTGGTAGGACGGTTGAAATCTCTCCACCTTTAATCTCACATCTTAAAATTAAGCCTTCAAAAATGAACAAAATCTCACTCTAAAAATGAATTATATATCTTTTAAATTAATATTTAATTAAATTTTAATATAAATTTGAAACATCAATTTATAGAAAAAAAAATTAAAAAACGGAGAAGGGCCTAAAATGCCTTCAAACTATTGAAAATGGTACAAAAATATTTTTCATCCACCTATTGGGTCTAAAATGTTCTTGTCATCTATCTTTGGATCCAAAAATGCCCTTCATTCACCTTTTTGACTTATTTATACCCTTAAAACTAACAACCCTTTCTTTTTTTTCTTTTTAAAATATTTATTATGTTTCATTTTCTTATGGAATAAAGTAAACCCACATCCTCAATTCTTTTTTTTTTTTTTGACAAAAAAAACTTATAATTTTTTTTATTTTTTGAAGTTTGTCTTGGGTTAAAAGAAAGATCGATATTGTTTTGATTTGGACAAAATATGAGAAGAAAAATCTCTTTCTTCTTTTTCTCTTTTAAATATTTATTATATTTTCTTTTCTTATTGAATAAAATAAATTCTCATCTCTATTAGGTTTCTATTCATAATTTACCCAAACCGAAATAATATATCTCTTGAAGGATCAAAGTGATTTTTTAAAAAAGTGATCAAAGTGATTTATTAAAATAATTAACCAATTTGGCTTTCTAGAAAAGAAAACTTTTTAAAAATATATAAAGTTAATGGAAAAATAAGTTTTTAAATTTATCCAAAGAGGAATTTTTTTTAATTTTTAATAAAAATTATTCAAATTTGACTAAATAAAAAAAATTAAAGACAGCTAAATCATTTTGATCCTTAAAAGGTTAATTATTTTGTCTAAATAAAATACATGTACATATATTTTTTTTAAAAAAATTATAATATGTATTGTTGTAACTTTAGATTTTAAAGATTTTTTCCATAATTTATTAAATCCATAAAAATATACCATACATTATTTGAATTTCGATAAATTATGGAAACAAATCTATTAGAGATAGAGGTTTATTTTATTCCATAAGAAAATGAAACATAATAAATATTATTATTTTTTGAAAAGAAAGGATTATTAGTTTTAAGGGTATAAATGAGTCAAAAAGATGAACGAAGGACACTTTTGAAGCCAAAAATAGATGACATAGATATTTTAGACCTAATAGGTGGAACGAGAAATTTTTGTTGTGTTAAAAAAAATGTGGTAAGACAATGTATTGTGGAGGCAAAAGTCCCAAGTAAGCGTTAAAAAGGTTGACTAGACTAGTAGATCCTTATCTTCTCAATTAAAAATGAATGATGAGGAAGACTGACCAGCAAACCCATAATGCCTCCTCTCCAAGTTTAGTTGTTTTGAGCATTTCCACTACTAGCCGGCTCTATTTTCAATTCGTTTTCATTGAATTTTAGGAAAAAATTATTTCTTCCGTTTCAATTCATGTGATATTAATTTAAACGGTTAGACATTCGTGTGGCTGATTATAAATTATTTCCCCATATTAATTTATGTGAAATGGTTTAGACTTCGGGAATCAAACTTTTTTATTTTGATTGGGAATTAACATATACAATCTTTAAATTTTTTGAAAAATAATTTATTATATTTTTAAAAAACTACATAAAAGATACTATAATTTATTATTTTAAATATTTAAAAGGCATACAAATAAATCTTTCTTATTTGATCGTTGAAATGTGAAAATTGACACATAAATTGAGAATATCTTTTAAGAAGTAAAGGAATACAATTAATAGTAGGAAACCAAACTACTACCTCTACATATAATCAAAGTTGGAAAAGAAAGAATATCTTCACATTTTTTTTATATTTAAATATATTAATAATTAGCAAATTAGAAATATTATATTCTATTCTCTAGAAGTGACAAGTATTTTATTTTATTTTTGAGACGAATTTTAAATATCTTTTGGTATATGGATGTTTATTGGATCAAATGTCTACCTCACCTGCCGGCTTGACATCCAATTTTTCCTCTTTCTCTTTTATTTTATTAAAAATATTTTTTTTGTTTTAATTTATTTCTCTAATTTTAATTTGATATGAATTTAAAATTTTAAAATAAAATGTATTCTTAAAAATCTTTGGGTTAGGATCTATCTATCTTTATTTGGTATTTGACAAATAAAATTCAAGATTATAAGAAATAAAAATACATTAAAGGTGTGAAACCAAATTTAAAAAGTAAGTGGATGAAAGAAAAAGTTTTATTCAATAGGACTACTTTATCAATTAAAAAAAAAAACCATCAATTGAAAGAGTCAACAGCAGAATCACAATTTTTATTTATTCAAAAAATGAAAATTAATACATGAAAATTCAGTAGAGGCGAAATAAGAATTATAAATTTTTGGGATCCTAAAGAAGAGAAAAAGTATATTTTTCTAATATAAATGCAGGATTTAAGAAAAAATTCTATTGGGTTCGTCCAAGCCATTGAACCCTAACTTAGCTTCGTTTCTGCAAAAAAATCAAAATAAATTCAATATCTAATATACAAATACATATAAAAAAAAACTTAATTATATATAAATAATATTAATTTTTTATTAATAGCGATTCAAATGAATCCTCTTGATCTTATCTGACTCCGTGCCGGTTGAGGTGTGTACCATGCTTTCCTTTTCTTTTAATAGGCCCTCCATGTCTGCCAAAGTGGGCAGCGGCTGCATGATTCACAACAATAATCCAATTACACATTTTTCTATATATTTCTTTGATAATAATGTTATGATTAATTAGCCATTAAATAAAATTTCTTACACTACACGACAATTCAAAGTGGCTCATTTTTAATAAAATAATATAGGTAGGATAATCTGTGTTAGAGCCACTTCTCTCCCTTGACTTTCTCCTTAATGGCTTGAGTACGACAAATAATCCCCGGTTTTCTTAGATCTCTAATTATATATTCTCTCCGTTTAAGAAAAAATAATTTAATTTAACTTGATATTGAGTTTAACAAAATAAAGAAATTTTTTTAATCTTATGTTCTTAAATTAAAGTTATGTTAAGTGTACCAAAATATTTTTTAATCTTGTTACTTGAAACATGTCACGTGAAAAGTTGAAATTAAAGTTTTGTCAAAAAAAGGGAGATCATTCTATTTTAAACAAACCAAAAAAGAAAATGGATCATTTTTTTTAAAGAAAAAGTACTTATTATATACTTCATCTCAAATTATAGTCGATTAATTTTTAAAAATAATTATCTCAAATTATTTATCATTGTAATTTTTAGAGAATCTAAGCAAAATAATTCGTAAAGGAAAAAAATAACGTTTCATTTTTGGGCTCATGAAGTTTAAGACAAAAAAAAATTAAAAAAATATTCTTTTTTCACTTTATTCTTAGTAATTGTTGTTGAAAAGTGTTAAATTAAAAAAATTATATATTAAAATATAAATATAAATAAAATAATTAAAAAAGCTATAGACTTGCGCCGGACAATGTGTATAAAGTTCCCTTAAATATTATAGGTTTGATGCTTATAGAGTTAGTTAATTCCAACCTTCCACACAATTAATGGCTTTGAAATTGTGGCCATAATTGTCCTTTTCTTATATTTAAAAAAAATTAGAAAACTCTTTTTGACTAATACACATTTGTTATTAATTGTGAAGGATAAAATTACATGTTTTGTACGTTTTGTATATAACAAAAAAAAAAGGAAGAAAAGTCCGCATATTACGCATATAAGCATCATGACAAGTTGACAACTAAAAACAAAGAGAAAATAACATGAGGTAAATTTTATTTGTGGTCATCCCACTTTAAATTTATTATATAAAATTGAATAAAAAATATTATATAATTATAAGGTTTATCGCACGAAATTCGCTTCTTGACTTTTTAGTGTGTCGAAATGAAGTTTAACTTTAAATTTATCGCACATAAGTTGTTTTTCTAGTTTTTTTGTCTCACATAAAATCATGCAATTTTGGCTGAGTGACGATGTTGAGATGGATGTGTAGACATACCAAGTGGGATAAAAATTAGGAATGAGATTATTTAGGAGAAGTTAGGGGTGACTTTTGTATCAAATAAGATGAGAGAAGCAAGAATGAGAAAGTTTGAGCCTGTACAGGGAAGGAACGCCAACACTTTTTTATCAATTTTTTTCAACTCTATGTATGTTTTGTCCTCTTTAAATTTAATTTTTTAAAATTATACTTGATGTATTATTGTTGTCGTTGCTTTATCAAATTTCTAATAATTCCTTCAATTATAAAAGTTAGGGATAAAATAGTATCGATGATATATGTCGACATCTACTCAAATAAAAAAATAAAAATCATCTTGACTAGTAGTTTTAATAATTGATCCACAACCTAATTAACTCATGCCATGTGGAACACCAATAATAACAACCAGCCTCTCCCTCCCTTTGATAAATATTGTTCATCATTATTTGTACTCGAATATATATTTTTTTTTAAATAATTATATTATTAAATTTATTTTAATATAATGTACTAATAAAAATGAACGGACAAAATAAATCCAAGCTGTTGATTTCCACAAAAGAAGAAGAAGAAAAAATGGTTGTGAAAGAATCCACGTCGATCGACTGCATGAATGGGAAGGTCAACCATTAGGATTGACTAAATTTTCTTTAATGAGTTTAAGCTGTATAAATTATTAGTATAAAAATTATTTTATTATAAATAATTTTTTTAATATAAAATTAAAAATTTTATAAATACAACTAGTTATCTGCTGTTATAACAAAAGGAAACGATCAGATGCTATAAAAAAACTTTATGATCAACCGCGTATGTATATTTTTTCTAAATTCATATTAAGTGAGTTATTGAAATTCATAATTTAAAATAAGTTAATTGTTCAATGTTTTTAAAAATTATTGGAATTTTTTTTATATGTTCCTTCATGGAAAATATTTTTCTAGATTTTTTTTTAGAATATTCTTATTTTTTTAATATTTGGTGAGTAAGCAAAAAAATATTATCTCAAAAATATTTATACATTATCTAACAAAATAATATAGAGACGAGATAGGATGGAGAGTGGGCGATCGAGGATGGCGGAGGTGGAGGAGAGGAGACAATAAATTTAAAATGCGACTTATGCAATTTATTTTTCTACCATTTTTAAAAAAATTATTTTTCTAGAAAACAATATTTCAAACATAAAAAAAAATTTGAAAAACATCATATCAAAGACAAAGAGGTTCATAACTACATCATCGTTTCTAGAATTTCAATTTAAAAATAATAAAGAAAAAAAGTAATAGTAAAAAATAATCTTTAATTTATATCTTTAAATATTTTTCTTAAAAATGTGCTATCTTTAAATAATTCAGTTAATATTAAATAAAGCTATATATTATACCATTACCTTACGTTATCTGAGAGAGAACGATAACGTCTCATTTTTATTTTTTCTTCTCGTTTCTTTTTATATGACACTGTTTGACTTGAACAATATTTAAGAAAAAGAAAAAAATATTTGAAATTTATGAATTAAATTTTATTAAAAATAAAAAAAAAATTTAATATTAAATTATTTTTAATTTTATTAAGATAATATTATTTTTTTATGACAAACTAAAACGAAAAAAGTGTCATATAAAATGACTTTTTCTTGGTATGGAACACATCTAAATGTAATTCGAACAACTTTTGGAGGGTGGAATTGACATTTCCAAGTATTGATATTTTATGAAAATTACCAACATGAATGGGACCCACCAATATGTTTGGTTTGTATGGTCCATTCCATTCTGAAAAGTCACCAGCTAAGCTATCATAAAACTTGGATTTGGTCTCATAAATGTGGAAACCATGATTTACCTAAAAATATTTAAATTTAAAAAAAGAAAAATATTTTTCAATCCACTTTTGAAGTTATTTATAACTATGGATTAAACAGGATATGACGTAACTTTGTATCACCGAGGACATGATCTTAGATAAAAAGAGTGAAGATCGCACATTAGGATAGAAGATTAGACGGCTAGTAAGGGTAGAATGATATTCGACCTTGTGATATAGTAGTTAATAGAGGTAGTCGTGTCCTTATATATTATGTTGTTATTGTCTGTCATTTATTTTTGTTACTTTTATTGTCTTTATAAATTACTATTTGTTTTCCACTCTAGTTATTTTATTTCATATCTAGTATTTTCTGTTTTTGGTGATGATATTTTTTAGATGAGGATATTTCAAAAATAATCTCTCTATCTCTATAAGATAGTGATAAGGTCTGCATATATTTTACTTTTCTCAAACTTCACTTGTGTATTTCATTGAATATGTTGTTATTCTTGATATAGTTAAGTATAAATATGACTCTGTCTTTAATTTTCACTCGAGAATTTTTTTAAAAAAGAAAATACCAAATACTGAATTTGAATTTTTCAAGAAGAGGTTATCTTTTTATTAAATAAAATAAAAAAGAAACCTACAAAGTCTTTGTTTGCAAGGGCAATTTTTCTTTTTCTATTTTGGGAAACTTCAAACAAACGTCTCCTAGTTACAGATAACAAAGTTATAGTGTCCCAATTTATTTGATATGTATATTAAAAATAGTTATCTCAAAAAATTATCAATTTGAATAACTAAGAGAGAATTAATTATTTTTTTCAAACTTTACTCTTAGCATTAATTATTCTAGAATTAAGAGACACATATATAGAAATATAATTATCTATAAGAGGTATGTTAGTCAAATAACATTCCTAATTAAATTTTTTCTTAAGGATTATACCAAATCTTAATATGACAAATAAATTGGAACGAAAAGTAATTAAAATTGTGATGAAGTGGTAAATATCATTTTATTTTATATTACATAATAATTTTGAATTTGAATTTGAATTTGAATGTTGAAAATGAAATTGACTTTGACAAAAAATATTACTATATCTTCACGCCTTCCGGACTTGAATTTTCATAAAGTATCGAAACATCAAATAATAATAAGAGAGAAGTACTAAAAACACCCTCGAACTTGACATAAATTATTAGTTTTATTCTTAAACTATTGATAAGCTTAAAAACACTCTTCAACTCGGCAAACTAAGCTTAAATATACCCTTCTCATTTCATACACAAAATGTGTCATACATGCGCTATACGTGGCTTAAAAATATCCCTCTATTTATATATTAAATTAAAATAAAGGGATTTGTTATTTCTGTAATTAAAAAAAATAAATAAGAAAAATATAGTTTTAGATACATGGTTCTAAAGTGTAACTTTCACACTTCTAACACTCTTTCTTCCTTACGAAATTATTTCGGAAGAAAGAGTGTTGAAAGTGCGAAAACTACACTTTAGAACTCTGTCTCTAGAATTATATTTTACTTCTTTATTTTTTTAATTAAAGAAATAACAAATCTTTTTATTTTATTTTTATTTATATATATATAATAAGAGGGGGGTATTTAAGCTTAGTTCGCTAAGTTAAAGAGTGTATTTATGTTTAGTTCTCCAAGTTGAGGGTTGTTTTTAAGCCACGTGTAGTGCGTGAATGACGCTTTTTTGTGTGTGAAACATGAAAGGTGTATTTAAGCTCAGTTCGTCAAGTTGGAAGTGTTTTTAAGCCTATCAATAGTTTAGAGACGAAACTAATAATTCGTGTTAACTTCGAGTGTGTTTTTAGTACTTCTCTCTAATAATAATAATAATAATAATAATATGACGATGATGATTGTATTGACTATTGCATGCTATTTGCTATTCTATTAAATATTAAATATCATTTGTTTATAATTTGGTCTAAAAAATATCACTGCCATCGATATTTTTTATTAGAAAAATGTTCTTATCATTATTTAATGCGTCAAAAATATTCTTTTCTTAAATAATTTTTTTTTAACATATTATTTTAAATAATAATATTTTTTATTAGTAAATATTCATCCTATTTTAATTCAAAAAATATTTAAAAATAAAAATATTTCTTTTTTTATTATAATTATTTTTATCGTTATTTAAATAAAAATCAATAATTTTTTTACTATAATTTTATATTTATGATATATATTATCCATTATAAGAGTTCGTGGTCTATTTTAATTGATAAAATGGAATTAAAAAGAAAAAAAAATATTTTCCTACAATTTTTATTAGTTAAATTGTTTTTAAAAACAAAACAAAAAAAATAGTTCTTTAAAAGTAATATTTTTATCAAAAACACAATATCCACATTTTTTAAAAATAACATATTTATTTGATTTTTTTATTTATTTATTTAGTAATAATCAAATTATTTTTAAATCAAATTATTAATGATAAGAATATTGAACCAAATTATAAATGAAGAATATTTTTTTATTTTATATAATTTAAAAATATTTTTTATTCTTTTTTATTTATAAAATTACTCCTTTATTGTAGGTCAACTTAATAGTGTGTAACGTGTTTAGTGGGTCCTCTGAATCCTCCCATAATAAATTAATGTTAAAAATATAATTTTAACAATTAATGTATAACTAATAAAAAAATCAACAATTGAACACTGATTTATAATTTTTTATATAAGGCGTCAAAGTAGATAAGTAATTAATATTTCTTCTGTTTCAAGAGAGTGATTTTTTTGCGTTTTTAGTTTGTTTTTAAAAAAAAAACTTTTTACATGATATATTTAAAGTTATAAAATTAAATAATATTTTAATATATTTAATATAATTTTAATTTATAATTATAAAATTAAAAAATCTTCTTTATTTTTTAAACTACATGCTAAGTCGAACTGTCATTTTTCTTTAAACGTAGAGAATATGAAACGAAGCCCGAAGGGAGGAAGTGATCTCTCCATGCATTTTATTTATTCATTTTTACTTTATCATTTTTAACATATTAAAAAATAATTAATTTTTTTAAATATTTCATACTTAATATCAATTACTTATTCTTTAAATTAATTTTTAAAATATTAATATAATTATAAAATTCTCATGAATCATCGTTTCTCGAGGAAAGTATAAGATAGATCTAGGCAATATAAGCAATCTTCATAGACATTGGCAATCATAGATAAAAATATAAATTAGCTTAAAAAGGAAACAAGATCCAATCTAATTAATCAAATACATAAAAATATAAAAAGCAATCTGATTTGTCGGTGACATACCAAACATAAAAGAGTACTAATTGACTAATTAATTTTTATAATATAGTTTCTTTCTCATCTCCAAGAACAAATAAATGAGCTGGCCATCAACTTGATGCTTAACATTTAAGCCTTAACCTTATTGTAGTTTATAGCAATTTGAATTATTTTTATTTGTCACTTTCTTCCTTGGCCTTCCATTACACAAGGTACTCATCATGATTTATATAATTGGAGAATTGAGACGAATTTAAAATTTGAAATTTATAATTTTTTAGATTAACAATTGAATATTTTAGTCTGTGTATATATAAATTATTGAATTTATATGAACACCTGCACGAAACATGTTGAATCCATCACGATTGCAGTTTCAAAACTACAAAATCTACTTGTGCTAGGTATTTATATCAAATTATAGTAATTTAACATGTTAAGTAATGAATTGAAATGATAACCTTTATACCGTTGCCTAATAAAAATTATATGTAAATGACATATTTTATATATTTATTTTATTTAAATCCACTATTTATATATAAGTGTGGATAAGTAGACACGTCTCGATCGACGTGTCTGCTTGAGTAGTTTGCTTAAGCAGGCTGTTGCCGATTGACGTGTCTACTTTGCGCTGCTTGATTTTACTATATTATTTCTAATAGTTATTTCTTGAGCTACTTTAATTATGCTTTATAATATTACCTTTAATAAATTATTTTTTCAATTATTTCAACTATGATTATACTATATCATCTAAATCAATTATTTTTCCAGCTGCTTGCTTAAGCAGACAACTGCCGGTTGACATATCTGTTTGAGCTGCTTGATTTTACTATATTATTTTCAATAATTATTTCTTGAGCTACTTTAACTATGCTTTATAATATTACCCTTAATAAATTATTTTTTCAGTTATTTCAACTATGATTATATTATATCATCTAAATCAATTATTTTAAATCATATAAATATTAAAATTATGATAAAATAAATATAAAATGATAAATTATATCTTTTAAAATTCGATAAATTAAATTAAATAACATCAACACATATATTGAAACATGGAGAGTAAGATACATTATTTTTAAATTTATATAAAAAGTACTATAAATTGTAATAATTAATAATTCAAAATATTATCATTAGTTTAACATACTTAAAAGACACGTGAAAAAATTGTTTGAATCTTAAAATTTTATCGGTATCACATAAAATAGAACAGAGAAAATAATATATATTTGAAAATAACATAAAAAATACTGTAAATCTTAAAAATTAATTTTACAAGACATGTAAAAATATTGGTTAACTCTGAAAAGTTTATCAGTGTCAAATACAATAAGACAGAAAAAGTAACATGTATTTAAAAATAGCTTTAAAAATTAAAAAATATATTAAAAAATTCTATCAATATCATATAAATCGTGATAAAAAAAAATATATCGAGTCCATGATTAAAAAATATATATCAATATGAGGCATGAATAATTTTCGTTTTTTTTGAAAATTTGTATGCCTCATGACCCTTATCACTATTTATTTTCCCCCTTCAATTTTATCAAGGCAAACATTGTCCAATAGTACATCTTTTAATGTTTTGTCCTTTGAAAGGAGCTTTTCATACCTAAGTTTTTTGTTTTTGTTTTTTTGTTGGTTTTCATTTTGTGATCGATATTTATATTAAAATTTGATTAATTTTTAAATTTATAGTTACGTAGAACTTTCTTTAAAAAAAAAAAATTTCTATCAAAAATTTTTGCATACCTAAAACTTAAATCCAAAATCTTTTACTAAAAAAACAATAATATATCATTCAGTATCCTACGTCATTTGGTGGTTTTCATACCTAAATTCTCGTGCACGTTGCGTTTAGAATTTGAAGTAGGCTACAAAGAATTTATTAGCTGTCTTGGATCTTGGTTTTTCCACCAATTTATGCAAATATTCTCTTTTAAAATTTCCAAGTATTTTATTTTTACAGAAAATACATGTTTTCTTCATTTCATATTACTTTATGTAAGGATAATATGGAAAGGAAGAAGTTATAAAACTTTTAAATTTTGCTTAAATGGATAAATAAAATGAAATATTAAATTTTAATACAAGGGTCAAATAAAACAAAACGTAGGAGAGTAAAGACTCCCTCAAGGATAAGGTTAGGTGCATACTATCTTTCCCAAACTTCATTTGTAAAATAAGTATGTTATTATCATTGTTATCTAAAGGTTTCTTTAATTTTTTTTATTATGATCTTAAATTATAGGGATAATTATCTATTGAATAATTTTTAAAGGAACAAGGGGTTTGATATGCTCTTGAACTTAATTATTTAGAGTTGATATACTCTTTTTTATAAAAGTACCTTATATATACCTCTATGTTACTCAAATGTCTCAAATATACTATTTTTCTATAATAGAAGTAAAAAATAAATAAATAAATTATTTTTTATTTAAAAAATTTCATGTAAGGATTTATTTGATCCTCCTCAAACGTTTTTTTACTTCTTTGATTCAACGATTAATTTGAATTTTTTACTTTTATGGTCAAATTTCTTTTTCACTTTCTTATAAAATTTATCATAGATGTCTTAATTATTTTATAGCTGAAAATATTAGTTTTAATTATTTTCTTTTTTCATTCACACTTCTTAATTTTTATTACTCATATTTTTACAATAAAGAATGAAAGAAAAATGAAATACGAATAAGCAACTCAAATAATGATAATTAAACAAAAAAAATAAATCATGTGAACTATATGAGTCCCACAAGTGGAGGTCTATATGAGTCACTTTTATAATGATACTGATAAATGTGAACTACTTTTATAACAATAACAAATATACAGAACCTTTTATAATAAGGATATCCAATTTTAAAGAATATTAATATCCATCCCTTCCCTTGACAAGAAAACAAATGCAGAAAATAAAAATGAAAAAATTAAGGAAATTGACACATGGCAATGTATGATTGGTGTGAAAAGTACCTTCCTTGTAAAACTAAAAATGAGGTTTAGCCGACAAATGGTGTTTAATAGTACTACTTAAAAATTGTTCAAGAGACTACAAAGATATTTACAAAGCAAGGTTGTTTTGAAAAATGGGGTTGAATGTATTAAAAAAATATATTCACCTTTATTTATTTAAATTAAAAGTTAAAAAATAATTCATTTTTTTATATTTATTTTAGCTTTTTGATTAAGTACTATTTATTTTTTAATATTTAAATGACTTATAATAATTAAAAGTAATATAATAAGATTATTATTTTATTAATTACTACTTTTATTATCCCTTTACTTTCATATTCTATTAGGTAAAGTTGAAGAAATAGCCATTCTACTTTGGTTTACTATTTCTGGAAGAGTGGAATGCACGAAAATTAAATAAAAAGAAAATTTGATTAGAATTCCCTTTAGCTTTCCCCACGATTTTATGCAAATAATCTTTTTCTAATTGGTAATCACTTTCCCTAATCTGGTTTGATATTTACATTTCTTTTTGGAAGAGTGGAATGCACGAAAATTAAGTTAAAAGGTAATTTTGTTAATTAGAATAATTAAAATATCTTTTATTGGTAAACTTAGTATAATGTACAATTAAGTTAATTTAATTTAAAATAGGGGAAAAGGTCAAAAATACCCTTAAACTATATAAAAGGAACAAAAATGTCCTTCATTTATAGTTTGATCCAAAAATGCTCGGTCAAAAATGTCCTTTTTCAAATAAATTTATTACTTATTTTATTTTTGAACATATATTTTTTTTTTATAATATATTTTTAATTAGCAAGTATTTATTCTACTTTAATTTGAGAAAAAAATATATTTTTTTGCTTTATTATAATTACTATTTTTATCATTTTCTAAATAAAAATTAATGTTGGGTTTACTATGATCTTATATTTATAACATATATTATTTGTTACAGGGGTACAATGTTCTATTTTAATTGATAAAATAAGATTAAGGAAAAAAATTATTTTCTTATATTTTTATTAGTTAATGTGATTTTTCAAAAAATAAAACAAGAAAAGAATTCTTTAAATAATATTTTTATTAGAAATACAATATGTTTAAAGGAAAAAATATACATATTTATTTAAAAATGGACATTTCTGACCTATTTGGTAACAATAAGGACATTTTTGGATCAAAGTATCAATGACAAGAGCATTTTTGGATCAAAGTATCAATTGCAAGGGCATTTTTGAACTAAAATATAAATCAAAGAAATTTTTATTCTTTTCATATAGTTTAAGGACATTTTTAACCCTTTTCACTTTAAAATATAGATCTTAGTCTGGCATGTTGAATGAGCAAATGGTAAATTTACACTAATACATGAAGAAAAAAAAGATTATAAAAAAGTGGGCAAATCTAATTCAACCTAATTTTTGTCAACAACCTTAATTAGCAAGAGATGAATGAATTTGACTTTAAGAAATGTTTTATGTCAGCCTATTAGGTAAGAAAAAGACATACGGATTACAGAATACTTAACCAAAATAAAAATCCTAAATTTAATTTATTAAAATACAATCATATATAATTCAGATGACAAATAAATTACTTATTTCCATACTATATGGTTTGTCCAAGTATTATACTGTGCAAATTGAAAAAAAGAAGAAGGTAAGATGTTATAAATATGTTATATTGTGGATGTCCATTTAAGTATTTTTATGATTTTTTGAAAAGCTTTGTGGCAGTTTCCTCAGACACCCAAGTAGATAATTTATTTAAATCGCAAATTTGAATTTAAGTTACTATCTTTTTTTTTTTTTGAATGACTTAATAGAATTTCTAACTTTACAATAACCATCAAGGTACCTAAAAAAATCTAAAATAACAGGTAGCAAATTGAGACTAATATTACCAAATATGGTGTTGGTGGTTGTTAGTTGTTACCACAAGAGAATGAGAAGGTTGGTGAAAAAAATCAATTAGAATTTCACTTTTCAAAAAGGTACTCCTAATTTTCTCATGTATTTGTACCAAATAAACATTCAAATTGTTGTGTTAAGACTGTCAGGAGAGAGTGTAATTTATCTCTTCTCTAGAACATGATCGTCACGGACTTAATACCTAATCACTTACTCAAAATGAAAAAAACAACAATGAGTTGAACCATTCCATAGAGAATATATGTCCAGATACAAATAATATTACAATTAATTATGTCTTAATTTCAAAAAAAATTGAATAAATTACGATGCAGTTCAATAACAACGAAAACGATCAAGTTTTGAAAAATGATTCAGATGCCCTCATTCAAAACGGATCAAAATATAAGAATGTATTGTATATAGTCTTACTTTATATTTCTGTAAAAAAATCAATATCATTTGACATATTTCAAACATATAACCTACTAATTAATAACAACTTCACCAATTACGTTAAAATTTTCCTTCAGTAAAATCTTTTCGATATATGGATTTTTTTTAAAAGGAAAAAAAAGTCAAAATATATCTGTAGACACTAAAATTTTATGGTAGTCTACAAGATATGTTCGATTCCAAGTAGGTTTCTTGGAGACTACCTATCTCTTAAAGAGGTATCTTAAATATCTTATGAATTTTGGAGATATTCATAAAGAGATTAAAATGTGGCTCAAAAAGGTCAAAACCATTCTACGTTCAAGAAATATGCCATTAACGACGACGACTCTCGAATTGTGAAGAAATCTTAGGAAAGAAGAATCAAGGAAGAACCAAATTTGTTTCCACATTGTTTACTACTAAAATTATATTTTTTCATATTTTATTTGTGATTATAATTTATTTTATAGAACTTTAAAATTTATCGCAAATAATATCCCGAAAAGACGCAGAATGATCTAGATTTATCCTGAACTTTGAAGGGTCACTGTTCCAATAGAGGCACTACTATCTTCTTTGACACTCAAAAATCTCTCATCAAGTTACTATCCAAAATGATACTAAGTTATTTCTCTATTACTAGAGGCATTTTAGATTTTTATTAATTGATAAATAAATTCCTTATAAAATTGAAAGACAATGAACAATACTGGAACTAAAAGTTTAAAATAGTAATCTTTCTATCGTATTTTACGTGACATTCTTTTATTTTTAGTTCGTCTTAAAAAGAATATCTAACTCTAATTGAAAATAATTTATTTTTAAAATTTCTATTTTATCCTTGATAAATTAATTGTCTATCACATAAATATCTAAGAATTATTCTAAATTATAAATTTCAAAAATCTTCTTTTTTTAAAAAAAATATCATATAAAATCAAAAAGTGTTAGATAAAATAAAATGAAGAGTAAAATTAAGGGGTATAGTTACCCCTTTTCCCTCGTTGAAATAAGGGAATTTGATATTCAAGTTGAGTCTAGTAGATTAACAAAACAACCAAAGGCAGCCAAGCGAGGGGACTTTTAAAGCTTGTTTGGATTCGTTTATTCCGGCGTTTTTAGCCAAACTAATTTAAAAGAAATTTTGTAAGAGTAGTATTTAAACTTTAAAGAAAATAAAAAATATTTTTAACATTTAGTTTTAAATTAAAATAATAAAAAAAATGTAAATAAATAATTCTAACTTATAATTTTTTAGAATTATTTGGTTGGATATAAGTTATCTCAAAATTAATTATATCGAGATAAATTATAAATCCGTCTAGACTCTTAATTGACTAATCCAAGTAGACCCCTACGACACATTCCGTACTCCAAGTCTGAAATCAAAACCAGCTAATCACGGAATATTATTTTATTTTATTAATTATATAGTCTCAAATCCCACACCACCACTTTTGAAAAAAAAAAAATCTTCAAAAACACACAACCAACACGTTTAAACATAACGTTTCTAAATTAAATTATTTATAAAAAAAAAAACAAAAAAAATCTAGGGACGACCATAATTGCTACCCCACAAGATAAATCCCACCCACGCGCCGACGTCACATCATTACTCGCATTTCTCTCTCTTCCTTGTCTCCACTATATAAACCAATCCTTCTCTTCCCTCTCTCCTCACCCAAGTTAATCAGTTTCTAAACAAAGCACGTGTACTACACGTATTCTACAATCTCTATGGAAAACATGAGTAGAAGAAAGAGAGTCCGAGTTGACTCGGACGAGTCAGAATATAACTCACCGGAGGTGAAGAAACTCAGGGAGAACCTCTTAGACGATCTCGACGGCGACGATGACTCCGAGTTTTGCACCACGAGTCACGATTTCGATTCGTTCATGAAAAGCTTCGAAGAAGAAATCACGGCGAAGGGAACGGAGAAGGAGACGGAAGTGGTCGATTTGACGGCGGATACGGATGAGTCTCAACCGGAGTTAGGTTACCTTCTGGAGGCGTCGGATGATGAGCTTGGACTTCCTCCGGCGTCGACGACGGTGGAAAGTGAATCGGAGATTGAGTTGATCCGAAGTGAGTTATGGGAAGTGGAAGAGAGAATTCCGAATTACGATTTATTCGAATTGGGAATGGCTGATTTGGTGGATTATAGCGCTGGTGTGGCTGAATACGTAGCGTTAGATGGATTGTTTGATCATTCGGATCTTGGTTTCGGGTCACCTGATTTTCTATGGAGACCCGAAACATTACCGGCCAAGTAGAAAATGTAAATCTATATTTTTATTAATTAATTATTATTATTTAATTTAAACATTAAAAGGCAAGAACAGAGTATACAAATTTAATGAGCAATATTGTGGAATATTATGTTTATGATTGGACTTGAGCAATTTTTTTTCTCAACAATTAGAAAATCTCATCTCCCTCTCATTTTACTTGAGATTATATTGAAAAAATAGATTTATTTATTTATATATTTTAGATAATTGAAAGATTTTTTTAATATTATTAAATAACCATACAAAATAATACCAAGTTAATTATTAAAATTTTAAAATATCATTAATAAGATTAAATAGATAAAATATCTAAAATTAAATTATTTTCTAAGGGTTGTTCATTTTCATGTTAATTGCACAAAAGAGTAACTATGGACTAAAAGTTCCTATATATTAGAAATTTTTGTGCAAATTGTCTTTATTTTAGGATGGTCTTTAATTTTTATTTTCACCATATTTTTTATGGAGTATTTATCTTCAAGTTTGATAGTTTTCAAGTTTTTTTTTTCATTTGATAATCTTTAATTTTTGTCATCTCAAAATTGTTAGGAATAATATTTACTATTGATGCTCATTTAATGAAAATTATGAATTAATGTGTCTTTTACTATTCAAACCTAATTCACTCGACATAAATTTAAAAAATTGTCTTATTTGATGTTTTAAATGATACCATTAAAATCAAAGGGTTTTGAAAAAAAAAATTATGCAATATGAATTGTGTAGTATTTTCTAGTGTTTGTTACTCTAATGTTCAAAAAATGGAGTTCTACTTTGGGGCACATATTTTTTTTTAGATGGTGGTGTTGACCTACAATTTTTATTCTTTTCAATATGAATTAATTTTTGAATTTTTTTAATTTTAAATAATTTAAAATAATTAACTTTCATAAAATTTTAAAATATTTTAATTGATTTTTACATAATTTTCTCATTTCTTGTAATTTGCTAATAATTTAGTCATTTGATTATCGTTTTTTATTATCAAAAGATTTTGCCTTTCCTTTTAATTTTTATTTTTATTTTTTTCCTATAACAAATTTTGTTAATTAATCTAGTTCAATTTTAGTTCATATTTTAAATCAGTTAATTTTAAATTTGGTTAATTAATTTATTTTGTTAAAATTGAGAAGTTTGTTAATTAATCAACAAAATTCGTCTTATTTGTATTTTAGCTAAATTCACCATTTTAATTCAATATTTTGTCTATCAATTAATTTAAATTGGCTAAATTTGTAATTTCTATAGCCTATTTTTCAAGTTTAATTCTCCTACCTAAGGGTGTTAAAATGAGCCCAAATATAGGTAACCCGTCCAAAATTTTATGGGTTAGACTCAAGATAATTTTAATTGAGTTCAATCTCAACCCGTTCAAACCTTAACCCATATCAAAAGAATCTTCAATTGAGTCCAATTTAATCTTCAATTTCAACCCGCTCTAAGACTCTTTACTTGCATTGATGTAATGTATGTTTTCTATCTATTTTATATTTTCTATCATTTATCTATCAATTTGTAAATTTTTATTGTTATATTTTGAGTTGAAATTCAAATTGTGATTATAAAATAATAATAATTTTATGTTAGAATTATTGTGATTGAGCGGGTCAAATTGGGCGGGTCATGACTCAACCTGAATTTGAGCCCAACCCATTTGAGCCCAAAGTAAGTTTGAGCGGGTCATAACCCAACCCAATTTCTATTTCAACCCATTCTAACATTCTCAATTTCAACCAAACTCGCCCGTTTGACACCTCTACCCCTACCCATTTAACCCACTTTTTATCCTATTTTTTCAAGGAAAAATTATAAAAATACATAACCTATTTTACCTAAATCTCTTATATTTCCTACCATATAAACAAATTACACAAATCCCTCATTTTTTTAATTTATCTCTCATATTCAGATACTTAGAATAAAATAATTAAATTCTACCTCTCACATATTCAGTTACATTTTTCATGCCTAAATTACAGCAAAAAATATATTATGCAAATCTTTTTAGTCAACATTCAATCACATTAATTACATTTCAAATTTTAACCAAATTTTTGGTACTAATCCGGATACCAAGAGGTTGTCTTCTTTACCATCTCTATTTTTTTTTAATTTTCATCATTTACCGGTTCACGTTAATCAACCATTTGTGAACTCTATTTTTTCACAGGTGTTCAACGAAGGCGAAAATCACCAACATCCAACCGTCGACAATCAAGAAGTTGCCATTGAAGACCCACTGTCTGTTGCCTCTGTCAATATGAAGGAGATGGGCTCATCTTCAAAATCTCCAACCAAAAAAGTCTTATCTTCAAAATCTCCAACCAAAAAATCGCATGCAAAGAAAAAGAAAAATAATGAACTGACTCCACACCGACCCCCTTTACCAAAGGTCAGTTATTTTTCCCTAAATTTGTACTTTAGGTTTTTTTTTTTTGAAATTATTTGGGAATTTTGATTCTTGTTGGGTATTTACTGGATAGTTTCATGACAATGTAGATACATGCTAAAATCAAAGTTCAAAAGTTTGATACTTCTCATGGAATTTTGACTTGTATATTCTCAAGTATCAGTAATTATTTTGGGAATTTTGATTCTTAGTGGGTATTTACTGGGTAGTTTCATATTCATGACAATGTAGATATTTGCTAAAAGCACAGTTCCAAAGTTTGATACCTTTCATGAAATTTCGACTTGTACATTATCAAGTATCAATAGTTAA
>JBCEWC010001881.1:0-37787 GCA_038996855.1 Solanum aculeatissimum | reverse complement strand
TTAACTTATTTTAAGCAATTTTTAACTTTTTTTAAGCTAATTTAAAATTTGTCAAACACTTTTTTAAGCTAAAAAGAGCTTAAATCAAACTGTACATAATCAAAAAATCATTATAGATTTACTATATGCTAAGTTAGTTGGGGAAGTGAATTAAAAAAGACCTTTGAGAGTTTGAATTTTAAAAAAAAGACACAGGTCTAAAGAATAAAGTAAAAGGAATTTTTTCTTAATGGAATTATATTTATTTAACAAATAAATTTTTATACACTCTAAAATTTGAGTATTTGCACAAAGACCTAGTATATAAAGGCAAAGGAGGCGGGAAAAGAAGAATGCAGCTGATCATCCCAGGTATCTTTCTTCTTTCTCTTCTTCTTTTTTTTTTTTTTAATTAATCTACTTAACACATCATAATCTTTCAAATAACTTGATCTTCTCAAACTAGGGTTCATTCATGGTATTTTTTTCTTTATTATTAAATTATTTTTTTAATATGTATTTATTCTTTGTTTGAGCATTACTTTAAGAAGAATAAATAGGAAAGTATATCTTTGTGATCTTAGGTAATATTTTTAAAATTTTTCATGAAATAAACAACTGATTATTCTAATTTTTTGCTAAACAACGTGTAATTATTTTAATAAACAACCTGTAGTTATTTTTAGTAAGCATGAAATGTTTATACAAACACTAAATATTTACATGTTGTTTAAACAAATGTATGGTGTTTACATATATTGACATATGTATATCAAGAATTTGGTATTATTCACATATGTATACTAAGAATTTGGTGTTTAGACAACATACGGTGTTTACATATATTAACATATATATATTAAGAATTTGGTGTTTAAACAACGATATGTTATTTAAACTACTGTATGGTGTTTACATTTCACGTATGTATATTAAGAATTTGGTGTTTAAACAATGGTATGTTGTTTAAACAACTGTATATGGTGTTTACATTTACATATGTATATTAAGAAATTGGTGTTTAAACAACGGTATGTTGTTTAAACAACTGTATGGTGTTTACATATATTCACATATGTATATTAAGGATTTTGCACCATACAAACATACTTCATGTAAACAATCATACTTTGTTTAAACAATCACATGATGTTTATATTAACAGTTTGCACTGCACTAATATATTTTATGTAAACAATCATATTTTGTTTAAACATCCACATATTGTTTACACAAAAAAAATTATATATACTAATTATAATATTATTAATAATTTTAATATATGTATTTTTGCAATAGTTGTAGGTATTGTGATAATTAATGGAGGATCAAATTCTATTAGGGATTGATTTACATGGTGAATGGATAGAGACTGATAAGAGTCATAGTTGGAAGTCGAAGGGTGGTCGTACAATACCGATACAGGTGAGGAAAGATATTACATATGATGAGTTCGTTAATATCATCATTATCAGGTGTAAGTTAAATTGTGATCCAAAGAATCTTTTAGTAACTTACATGCTCAACATTGTTGCATCTCAAAAAACTCATTTTTTTGAAATAAAAGATGAGGATTATTTGCACTTTTATTTATCTGATTTTGATAAAGCTGATCTTCTGCCTATTCTTAAGAGTAAATGTGATTGAAATTGAGCCTTTAGAACTTCCTGAATCTGATGAAATGATTGGAGTATTTTCAGAAGTTATCTGCAATACAGTTGAGTGAGAAGAAGTTGTTAAGTTTTTTGAATTTGGTTATAAACCAACATGAGAAGGTACTTCAGAGGTGCCCTAATTTGATCACAATATCATCGATGTAGCAGAAGTAGAAGAAGCAGTTGAGGATACAACAAATATACAGTTACCTGAGTTTAATTACAATACCGTAGGAATTGAAGGGGCAAAAGAAAGTGCAACATCCTCTCGAAGGGATGAAGGTTCAACACAAAGTTGCCACAATTATGAAGATGGCATGGGATTCTTTAAGGGTTTAACTTTCAGAAAGAAACATGAATTGACAGTTCCATTGAAGCTTGCTGCTGTGAAGAATAATTTTTATTTTGAGTATGGCAAAAATACAAAGAAATTCTATAATGTCAAATGTGTAGATAAGAATTGCAAATGGCGACTGCGAGTTGTGAAGTATAAGGGTGTCGATAGATTTTGTATAACTAAGTATAACAATATGCACACATGTGGAGTACAATATTTGATAAGTCATCATAGACATGCATCAGCTGACGTCATTGCTAAATACATTGAAAATGCATTTGTTGAAGGAAAAGACCTATCTACAAAAGATATCAAGAAAAACATTCGTGTAGAATTAGGATGTCAAATCAGCTCATGTACCATCTCATCCCATCCACTCAGAGTACTATCAAGATCTATTTGGGAGTTTCTCTAACCGACAACCATCACCTATGAGCCGGTGATGATAAAATGAAGCGATGTCATTGCCACATCCATCCAATATCATGTCAGGATAAAGGACATCCCATCAGTGGATCCATAATAATAACATCAAGTCCTCTTTTCGGGACAATAAGAAAATATCCAATTTTATGGTTTAATCCTCTCCTACGCTAGCAACGTAGTTATTGAGCTCGAGTTGGATTTAATCTTACTCAACGTAGAAGAGGATTGAATCGTAAAATTGAATGTTTCCTTATTATCCCAAAAAGAGGATTTGATGTTATTATTATGGATCCACTGATGGGATGTCCTTTACCCTGACAAGGTATTGGATGGATGTGGCAATGACATCGTTTCGTTGTATCATCACCGGCTCATATGTGATGGTTATCGGTTAGAGAAACTCCTAAATAGGTCTTTATAGTACTCTGAGTCGATGGGATGAGATGGTATATGAGTGGTCATTGTCTACACTGTATTTCTTACTTTAGACTCTTGACATGATGATTGAGCTTCCTATTTCTTGAGTTGAGTTATTTTGAGTTGATGTTATCCTGCCTTTATATGTTTCATTCTGTCATTTTACATACTAGCATATTCCACTTACTGACGCCTATTTGGGCCTGTATATTTTCATGATGCATAGACAGGTACTAACGATCATCAGCAGGTGCTCCATTAAGGACCTAGTTACATTCAGTTGATTGGTGAGTCTTTCTCTACTTTCGGAGCATGTCATATCTTATCTTCTAGCTTTGAGTTTAGCTTTTCTATTTTATTTTGAGGTAGTCATGGACTTGTTATTGGCACCACTTAGTAAGATGTTTAGAGGTTTCATAGACTAAACGGTCAAGTGTGATTGGATGTTATTTTTGATTAGTTTTCTTCCATACTAGTCTTACTTAGTTGTTGGATAGATTGTTTGGCCTTTGGTCTTTGATTTATCATTTTACCATGTTATTTCCTTGAGTATTCTTTATTCTTGATGTCTTTCACTTCTAGAATGTGATTGAACAAATGTGATGAGGTCGAGTGGTTCACTTGGGGGCTAGCACTAGTCTCTGAGTGCCGGCCACACCAAGGGTACCCTCCCGGGTCATGAAAAACTTAGTATCAGAGCACAAAGTTCAAGTGTCCTAGGGATTCTATGAAGCCATGTCTAGTAGAGTTTTTTTTATAGGTGTGTTGTGCACCAAACTTTATAAGCAAGAGGCTATAGGACATTAGAAATTGTTACACTTCTCTTGTATTCTGAGTTTGTGCGATAGAGTTTAACTCTATTGAAATGCCTATCTGATTTGTGTGTTACGCGTTTGCAGATCATGCCTCCTAAGTGTATCGCAACCCAAAGAGATGCTTCAGTATCCAATGCTGTGAATGCCCCCCCCCCCAGAGGTGCCTACTCAGATGGGGTCGAGGTCGACCAAATAGAGCCATCGGTGTTCCACAAGCACCTACTGCTCCTACTACAGAAGTTGAATTCAGAGGAGCTATCACTATGCTCACTCAACTAGTAGTCGCTCAGAGTGGGAACCGGAGATCACAAACCCTAGCTCTAACTCCCAAGATACAATTGTTGCAACTAAATTTAGAGATTTCCTGAGGATGAACCCACCAGTCTTCACAGGGTCTAAGGTCGAGGAAGACCTCCAAAACTTTATTGATGAGATGTGGAAGGTGTTGAAAGCTTCCATGCTACTGAGGTTGATGGAGTCGAACTTGCTTCCTATAAACTCAAGGATATGACAAATATTTGTACAATCAATGGGAAGAGAGTCGAGGTAAGGATGCTGAGCCTACCATTTGGAACGATTTCAAGAGTGCGTTTCTTGACCACATCTTTCTACTAGAGTTGAGGGAAGCAAAGGTTGAGGAGTTTGTCAACTTGAAACAGGAGGGTATCACTGTCAAAGAGTATATCCTCAAGTTCATACAGCTATCCAGGTATGCTCTAGAGATGGTCCCTGACATGAGATTCAAGATGAGAAAGTTCATATCCGGCTTAGGCAAGCATGTGAAAAAAGAGTGTAAGGCAACATTGTTGATTCCAGACATGGATATCTCCAGAGTTATGGTCTATGCACAATAACTTGAGGAGGATAAGAAGAGGGATAGGGAGGAGCATTTGAGCAAGAAGGCTAAATCAACAGGGCATGAGCCTAGCCAACAGAAGCTAGATAAGGGGACAGGTCCTATTTTCAGAAGAGGTCTTCGAACTATGCACCATCCTCAACAAGTGCAATAGCTTCAAGTAACAGGTATGATCAGAAGTCACAAGGCTATCAAAATTCCGGAGCTTAGGGTTCTAAACCCCAAGCTAGTATGACTCAAAGTTCGAGGGGAAAACCACCATGTGGCAAGTGTGGCAGAATCCACCTAGGTGAGTGTCGTAAAGGCACAAATGTTTGCTATAAATGTGGACAGACTCGTTATTTCCAAAATAAGTTCCCAATGAGAAGGTGGGGTGAGAGAAGTACTAGAGTTTAGTCTTTGGCAGCACTACAGGCCAGTTCTGATCAGAGAGGTATCACTACTAATGCGGGTGGAGGCATAAACCATCTATATGCGATGGGCAATCGACAGGATCAGGAAGTCACACTAGATGATGTCACGGGTATGCTTCGAGTCTTTTCCCATGATGTATATGTGTTGCTTGACCCAGGGGCCACTTTATTATTTATGACTCCATATGTGGCTAATAAGTTTGAGATCCTTCCTGAATGTCTTCTTAAGCCCTTCAGTGTCTCTACTCCTACTGGTGAGTCTATTATAGATGAAAGGGTTTATCGAGATTATGTAGTTTCCATTTATCATATAGATACTCTTACTGATCTAATTGAGTTAGAGATGGTTGACTTTGATGTGATCTTCAGCATGGATTGACTTTATGTCTGTTATTCCTCAATCAATTGTAGAACCCAGACGGTCAAGTTCCAATTTCCAAATGAGCCTGTTATAGAGTGGAAGGGTAATTCTGCAGTGCCTAAGGGTAAGTTTATTTCCTACCTTAAGGTCAGAAAGCTAATTTCTAAAGGGTGTAACTATCACCTCATGTGAGTTAAGGCTGATGATGTAGAGTCTCCACCTTTTGAGTCAGTTCTTGTTGTCAATGAGTTTCCTGATGTATTCCCTGATGATTTGCTTGGAATCTCTCCTGATAGAGAGATCGACTTTGGGATCGATGTTCTCCCCGATACTCAGCTCATATTTATTCCTCCATATAGAATGGCTCTCGCCGAGTTGAATAACCTGAAAGAGCAGTTGAAAGATCTCTTGGATAAGGGATTTATTAGGTCGAGTATCTCTTCGTGGGGCACTCATGTCCTATTTGATCGAAAGAAAGATAGTTCCCTCAGAATGTGTATAGATTATCGCCAACTAAATAAGGTGAACATAACGAACAAATATCCCCTTCCAAGATTTGATGACTTGTTTGACCAACTTTAGGGTGCCACTATTTTCTCTAAGATAGACCTCCGATTAGGCTATCACCAGTTGAAAGTGAGAGAATATGATATCTCGAAGATGGCTTTTCGAACCCGATACGGTCACTTTGAGTTCATGGTAATGTCTTTTGGGTGGACAAATGCACCTGCCACTTTCATGGACTTGATTTATAAAGTGTTTAGACAGTATCTTGACATGTTCATGATAGTGTTTATTGATGATATTTTGGTGTACTCTAAAGATGAGGAGGAGCATGCAAATCACCGTAGAATTGCTTTGCAGACACTCAAGGATAATGAGTTATATGTAAAGTTTTGAAAGTGTAAATTTAGACTAAAATTTGTGGCATTCCTAGGCCATGTGGTTTCAGGCGATGATATACAAGTGGACACTCAAAAGATTGAGGCGGCCAAGAATTGGCCTAGACCAATCTCTCCCACAGACATAAGAGGTTTTTTGGATTTGGCTGGCTACTACCGCAGGTTTATTGAAGGATTCTCTTCCATATCCGTACCGTTGACTAGACTGACTCGAAAGAAGTTCAAGTTTTAGTAGTCTGATGAATGTGAAAAGGGTTTCCAAGAGTTGAAAACAAGGTTGACGACTGCCCTAGTATTGACCTTGCCCGAAGGGACCGACAAATTCGTGATTTATTGTGACGCTTCAAGAGTGGGATTGGGGAGTGTATTGATGCAGAATGGAAAGGTTGTTGCTTATGCTTCCAGACAACTCAAGGTCCATGAAAGAAATTATCCAACTCATGATCTTGAGTTGGTTGCGATGGTATTTACACTTAAGATTTGGTATCACTATTTATATGGAACACATGTCGATGTATTCACAAACCACAAGAGCCTATAATATGTATTCACCCAGAAAGAGCTCAACATGAGGCAGAGGAGATGACTTGAGTTGCTCAAGGACTACCACATGAGCATTCTCTACCATTCAGATAAAGCTAATGTGGTCATTGATGCTCTTAGCAGGTTGTCTATGGGAAGCACTACTAATGTGGAAAGAGAGAAGAAAGAGTTGTCCAAAGAGGTGCACTGGCTAGCATGACTGGGAGTTCAATTAGATAAATCTGGTGAAGGTGGGATACTTGTGCATAATGGGTCTACATCATCTCTTGTAGTTGAGGTACAGGCAAAACAAGACTGAGACCCCATCTTGCTACAATTGAAGGCAGATGTGCATAAACAGAAGGTGATGGTCTTTCGCCAAAGAGGGAGATGGAGTATTGAGATATCAAGGCAGACTATGTGTTCCAGATGTTGATGGTATTCGAGAGAGGATCATGGCAGAAGCCCACAACTCTATGTATTCCATCCATTCAGGGTCAACTAAGATGTACCACAACCTGAGAGAGATTTATTCGTGGAGTGGAATGAAGAGGGGCATTGCTGAGTTTGTTTCTAAGTACCTAAATTGCCAACAAGTTAAAGTTGAGCATCAAAGGCCATGTGGAGTAACTCAGAATTTTGAGATTCCAGAATGGAAATAGGAGATGATCAATATGGACTTCGTTATAGGCTTATCGAGGTCTTGCAGGCAGCATGATTCAATTTGGGTGATAGTTGACAGGATGACTAAATTTGCACACTTTTTGGCAGTAAAGACGACTGACACAGCCAAGGATTATGCCCGGCTATACATAAGAGAGATTTTTAGACTGCATAGAGTTTCTTTATCTGTCATCTCAGATAGAGGAGCCCAATTTACTACACAGTTTTAAAGATTTTTCTAAAAAGGCTTGGGTTCGAAGGTGAAACTTAGCACCACTTTTCACCCTCAGACTGATGCCAGGCAGAATGCATAATTCAGACCTCGGAGGATATATTGAGACCCTGTGCCATTGACTTCAAGGGAAATTGGGATGATCATTTATCTCTGATTGAGTTTGCTTACAACAACAGTTTTCATTTGAGTATTCAGATGGCTCCTTATGGAGCTCTTTATGGGAGGAGATGTAGATCACCAATTGGATGATTCGAGGTAGATGAAGCAGGGTTGATTGGACCAAACTTGGTACATCAAGCTATGGAGAAAGTGAAGATCAGCCAAGAGAGATTGAGAACTGCACAGAGTTGCCAGAAGTCCTACACTGATATTAGGAGAAGGGACCTAGAGTTCGTAGTGAATGATTGGGTATACTTGAAAGTGTCACCCATGAAGGGTGTAATAAAGCTTGGGAAGAAGGGAAATTTGAGTCCTCGATACATTGGTCCCTACCAAATTGTGAAGAGAGTGGGAAACGTAGCTTATGAATTGGAGCTACCATAAGAGTTAGCAGTCATCCATTCGGTCTTTCATATTCTATACTTAAGAAATGTTTGGGAGATCCATCCTTGGTTGTACCAATTGAAAGCATTGGAGTGAAGGATAGTTTGAGTTATGAAGAGATCCCAGTCCAAATCCTAGATTGTCAAGTTTGCAAGTTGAGAACTAAAGAGATTGCATCAGTAAATGTTGTGGAGAAGTCAATCTATTGAAGAGGCTACGTGGGAATCTAAAGAGGATATGAAGGCTAGATACCCTCACCTATTCATCCCTACTAATGATGAAATTGATGGTAATAATTTATTTCTATTCTATGAGTTACTTTTTCATTTTTGAGTTGAGTCTTTATCTCTGAGTTGATGTCCCTCTTAAGTCCATGAGTATTTGAGTATACATGTCTTTAACTGTATTCGTGCCTAATGATGATGTTATAAATGGTCTTTCAATTCTAAATCCTGAGTTGAAGTTGATTCTAGAGTATGAGTATACGAGTATTCGAGCATTCGAGTTCTTGATAGTGTTTTTTCTTGATGGATCCTAAGTTACTCATCATTCGAGGAAGAATGACCCAAAGGGGGAGATATTGTGATACCTCGTAACTCTATCCTTACATGTACCTATGTTTCGAAACTCATTCTCACATATGAGAAGTGTATTAGAGTCATAAGAGACTTTTAACACTTAGATGAGTTCAAAACTTTCCAATAAATTAAGTTTCCAGTGATAGATTATACAAGGGTCGACTTTAAATGATCACAACTCTTAGCACACAAAGAATTAGATGGCTCACGACCTACCAAATGAAATTTCTTTGAATTAAATTTCCAACGCAACTTATTCATCCTATTTGGAGTTTGGAGTCAAAAGTTATGGTCGTTCTACTCAACACTACAAAAATAGGGTGATTCCACAAAATCCTATATGGGTCGTGAATCGACATACGACCCGTAAAGTTAGGTTTTGTGTAAAGGTCCAGAAAGTCAGATTTTGAGCCCTAGACTTCATGAATCCATCTAAAGGCCGTAAAGTCATCTACGGGTCGTAAGCCTTCTACGGGTCATGAATAAGTCTCGTGAAAGGTTCCAGTAACCTTAAAAATGTGCCCAAGAGTTTATAGAAGGTCCCTACAAGTCGTAAAGCATTTTACGGGTCATGGATAAGTCTCGTAGAATATTTCAGTGACCTTAAAAATATGGCCAAAGGTTTACGAAAGGTTCCACGAGTCGTGGAACATTCCACGAGCCATGAAAGTGGCTCTTAGATGACTTTTTACAGCTTTTTCTAAAGAGTTATTTTGGTATTTTTCTACCCTTTTAAAGCCTAGACTAGACGTTTTTATACCTAAATAAATCCCGAAATATATCAGTTGATTCTTTTTATGCTCAAACTCATCCTCCAAACGTAGAGCAAAGATTCAAGAGAGAAAAAGGAGTAGGGTTTGAAGAGAGAATTTGAGGATTCTTCCAAGCTACTTCAAGATTAAAATATTCAGGAATGTAAGGCTAACTAAAACAAGGATTTTGTTCTTACATGTGCCCCATAATCTGAATTGATGGAATTGTTGATGAATTGAGTTTTCCATAGACGTTTCTTGAAGGTTTTTCTTAAATTCTAACGTATATCTATATAATTTTGCATGAACTACAGTTTTTATGAATTAAATACTAGAAATTGATGATTTTACTTTTCTATATGAACCCTAGACTGAATTCTTATTTTTTTTAACATTGCATTTAAGTGAGTATGCATGAGTATAATTTGAACCTAATGAGTCTATAGAATCCTTAAATGTTTTAACTCTATTATTGTTTCTCGAATGCTATGAGTCCAAATGATGCATGATTGAGTCTTTATGAGTCAAGAACTGAACCTTAAAAGAATGTAACCAAAGAGTTGAAGATTGATGTGATGAATTGAGTTGACGAATGTCCAATGAGACTAGATGAATGAGTAAACCATAGAGTTAAAGTCTAATGATCATAATGAGTCTTGGGAGGAGTATTGAGCACCGAATGGAGTAAGTGCAAGTCCAACTCAAACTCAATAACTACGTTGCCAGCGTAGGAGAGAATTAAACCGTAAAATTAAATATTTTCTTATTATCCCAAAAAGAAGACTTGATGTTATTATTGTGGATCCACTGATGGGATGTCCTTTACCCTGGCAAGGTATTGGATGGATGTGAAAATGGCATCGCTTCATAGTATCATTACGGGCTCATAGGTGATGGTTGTCGATTAGAAAAACTCCCAAATAGGTCTTTATAGTACTCTGAGTGAATGGGATGAGATGGTATATGAGTGGTCATTGTCTACACTGTATTTCTTACTTTAGACTTTTGACTTGATGATTGAGCTTCCTATTTCTTAAGTTGAGTTATTTTGAGTTGATGTTATCCTGCCTTTATATGTTTCATTCTGCCATTTTACATACCAATACATTCCATATACTGACGCCCATTTGGGCTTGCATCTTTTCATGATGTAGAGACAGGTACTAGCGGTCATCAGCAGGAGCTTCGTTGAGGACCTAGTTACATTAAGTTGATTGGTGAGTCCTCCCCTACTTTTGAAGGATGTCATATCTTATCTTCTAGCTTTGAGTTTAGATTTTCTATTTTATTTTGATGTAGTCATGGACTTGTGATTGGCACCACTTAGTCAGATGTTTAGATGCTACATAGACTAAATCGTCGAGTGTGATTGGATGTTATTTTTGACTAGTTTTCTTCCATACTAGTCTTACTTAGTCGATGAATAGATTGTTTAGCCTTTGGCCTTTGATTTATCATTTTACCATGTTATTTCCTTGAGTATTCTTTATTTTTGATGTCTTCCGCTACTAGAATGTGATTGAACGAATGTGGTGAGGCCGAGTGGTTTGCTTAGGGATAGCAATAGTCTCTGAGTGTCGGCCATGCTAAGGGTACCCTCCCGAGGTGTGACAGAATAGTAATGGGAAGTTAGTGGTTATTATGAGTGGGAAGTTAGTGGGAAGGTAATGGAGTAGTGGAGTAGTGAATGTAGTTATGTAACTTCCATGGGTAGTGGATGTAGTGGTGGTTGCTACTTGCATGAAAGTTATAAATCACATCCATAAAGGTTATGGAAGTTACGGACCACTATACATGGAATATGACCAACATTCCAACAGGAAATTAATGAATGCATGCAAACTAAACATTATTATTTTCAGCACATAATGAGGACTACCTAACAAATAAAGCTATAGATAAAGGAGGTTCCACCTTTTCAGATTATAGGAGCATGGATGTTGAAGGCAGAAAAATTATAAGCATATTTAGGAGCATCTCCTGGGAAGAGATACAGTGGCAGGAAATAAAGGTTATAGCACGCATAAGGTTATTAACATTTCTACAGTATGTAAAAAGTTAGTAAGAGAAAAACAAAGTGAAAAATAACTATCTAGTGTATTCATATTCAGTCAGCAAAAAAAGACTCCGCAAAATGGGATGATCGGTAGTAGAAATGGAGTTGGTAAATCTGAAAGAAGTTGTGTCACTTTTTGTAGGTGGTGGAGTGAAACCACCGTTGTGTTACAGTTTAGAAAATTCTCAGATTTCAAAAGTATAGCAATGAATCAAGTGAAGTATAACTCACCAACTGAAGAAATTTTAAGTTGTCACCCTAGATTCAGCAGCAAAAAATAAAGAGAACACAACTAAAATCGACAAGGGAGTGAGCAGATAGAAAAGGAAAAGAATTAACAAAGATTGAAATACTTATTTTTTGATAGTTGAAATACAAATCTTATTGAAACATGGAGTAATAAAGTTACATACCCATAGAAGGAAGAAGTTGAGAGTTTAGTTCCCCCATGGCCACAACATTTTTTAAGTAGAACGGGGTTTGGGACCCATAAAGTTACAGGCTCATATTTAGTTTTCATTAAAGTATTTTGAATTTATCAAGTTTTAAGAAAATATAAGTGGTTCCAAATACATTAATTGTGTTTAAAGTTGTCAAAATAGGTTTGGCCCGTGAGGCCGACCCAACTCAACCCTTGAATTAAATAGGGTTAGGCTAAATATTTTTAGTCCATATATGAACGAGGTTTTTTAGCCCGTCCTAATTTGACCCGCCAACCTCATAGGCTCAACCCGTGAGCCTCAGAGGCCAGCCCGTGGCCCGTGCATGTTAAAACTATTTATTATATTTTTAATTATTTTTTAAGTAGTATTCTATTTATTAGATTATGGACAATTCATACATTTACTTAGCCCATTAGCATTTATCCCATTACATTTCTAATATTAGCCCATTAGCATTTTGTTAAATTTTTTAATTACCTTGTGTAGTTGTGTTGTTGGAAACTTATAAGGGAAATTTCATATGTATACAAAAAACTAAAAAGTTTACCAAAAAAATAGCTCATGCTTTTTTAAAATTTTTTTTTACAATAAATAGTCCAAGAAGGTCATGGACTCATCAAATAAGCCCAAGGCCATTAGGCCCTTTTTGCTCAAATTAGCCCAACCCTTTTTTCTTTTTTTTTTACAACTTTTTTTTTAAAATTATTTTATTTTTATTTTGCTATGTCTTTTTATATTAAAAAAGGAAAATTTTCGTTTTAAAAAAAATATATTCTCACATGTTTTTTGGGCAACATTTTTTTTTGAAAAATTTATTTTGTTTTTATTTTTTTGTGACTTTTTATATAATTTTTTTAAAAAACAAATTCACATATTTTTTTCATGTATCGATTTTTTATATGTGTATAAACGCACATCAATATTGTATAGATAATTATGTAAGGTATCGACATTGTATAAATTATGTATAAGAATGTATCATTATTATATAAATAGAAATAGCCAAAAAACAAAACTCAACCTATACTCGTATTTTCAGCCACACACTTTATCTTCACGGAAGTCATATCATCCCCCTGAATCTTTTATTTTCTTTATTAAGTGACCCTTATTCGCTGATGTGTCCATATAAATCAGATAAATATAAATGTTTGTTTACATGCACTGCCACATATATCAAGTGGGACCCCACGTATTTTGAACTTTCATTTATCCTAATTAATTATTCTTTTCCTTAGATGCTTTCTCTAAAGACTATCCATTCTCCTAGAACCTTTTTCTTTTCTTCTTCATTCTTTTCAGAGACCCATTTCTTCTTCTTCAACTTTTGAAATCCCTTTGCCTATTTTGATGATTGAAGTTTGGTTGACTTGGTTGGCGTCTCATTAAAGTTTGCTTGACTATTTTTTGAGTTAAGGTTATTTCCCTTCTTCTTATTATCCATTGTTATTGATGGTAGTGTTTAATTAGGGTTTTTTTTGTTATTGTTACTGTTAGTTTGAAAAATGTATTAGAACAACATTGTCATGAAGAATTATGTTTTATTTATTGTTAAGGTATTTTTAGCTCTGACAATAGCGTCTAATGAGGGCTTTTTATTTGATTGTTAATTTGAAAAATTAAGAACGAAATTGTGTGCAATGATATGTGCATTCTATGCTACACCAGAAAGTACAATGTATTATGTTGCAACATTGTTGTGTTCAATTAGTGTTGTGTATTTTTTGTTTAACTTAGGGCTTTCTTTGTCTTACATATATATAATATTGTGGTCAATTAATGTTGTGTATTTCATGTACATTGTATAAACTTCAATTAGTTTTTGTACTTTCATTCTATTCAGGTAGAATATGAGTGGGTTTACTTTGATTACTTTAAGATGGTATCATGGTGTGGTGTTAGATTTGAGTAATGGACAACCAGTACATACTGGTGGACAAGTTATAGAATTTTTGGATGTTGATGTGGATAAGATGTCCTATTTTGAATTGAGAGGCTATATTAATGACTTGGGATATACCAACACTTGCACATTTACTATTAAAACACCTAACAATAGTATTTTGAAGATATTGACAATGACATGGATATTTTAGAATTGTGTTTTACTTTGAAAGATGGAGATATTTTGGAGGTATATGTAAATCACTTGATTGATGAATCAGTTGTGGAGCCCAAGCCAATTTTATCAAAAAATATTAGTCATGAGGATAAGGAAAAATCTGACTCAACTTTTAATAAAGTAAATGACCAAAGTGACGATCCTGAAAATGGGGTATGTGAAAACCTTTTTACTACAAATGTTGTCTTTAGTACTAGATCTCCTTTTTTCACAACTCCTCCGACTACAAATGTTGCTACTCCTCCCTCTGCAACTGCTGCAAGTCCTACCACAATTTTCCTCTAACTCCTACCACAACTCCTCGATCTACAATTGTTACAAGTCCTACCATACCTTCTCCCTATGCACCTGATGCAAGTCCTACCACAACTCCTCCCACTACAATTGTTACTACATCTCCTTCTGCCACAATTCGTTCCACTACTATAGATCCTAGTACTATAAAGGTTGACGATGTAGACTTAGGTTCAGTTAAATCTGATCTCATAGAGAAAGAGAGTTTTGATTACTCAACTGTAGATAGTGTTAAGTCTGAAGGTGGATTGATAAGAGATGATGATGAGGATATTGGTAGTGATGTACATGAGGAGGTTAGAGAATTGAGGGCTAAAAAAGAAGACTTTTCAAAGAAGAAAAAGAAAGGAGATAGTACCAATTGATACTGAAGAGGTGTCAGTAGGTGAAGTTGGACCAGATTTAGATTTTGATGAAACTTAAATAGGTAAAATAAGTGTTTAAGGAAGGTTAGGAGGTAATGAGTGCTATTATTCTAGTTCTGATGCTGACAGTTTTGAAATAGATGAAGATGAGTTTAGTGATGAAGATGTTGAATCTAGAAATGCAAATTTACCAAGAAGTGTAAATTTATCAAGGAGAAGGAGGACAAGAAATAAGAAAATTATTCATGATCCTACTATCAAGAAAGTTGTGTGACAGTTGGGTATGGTCTTTGCAGATGTGAAAGAATTTAGAAAAGCAGTAACCAGATATGTTGTCCAAAAGAGGGTTCAGATAGAGAAGTGGGTGAATGAGCCAAAAAGAGTTAAGAGTGAGATTTAGAGTGAGATGTACAGATGGTTGTCCATGACTTTTATATGCATGTCTTGATAATACAACAAATGATTTCATGATAAAGACTTACAATCCAAAGCATACTTGCAACAGTAAAACTAGAAATTATTTGTGTAATTCTAAGTTCATTTCTTCTATCGTTAAAGAAAGAATTATTGAACAACCAAACATAAGAGTTTTTCAAGTTACAAGAGTTAATTAGAAAAAAATTTAAAATTCATGTTGACAAGACTACTGTTAGGACGGACAGAGGTAAAGTGTTGAAAGATATCATGATTGATCATATTGTGGGATATGGTAGAATTTTGGACTACAAAGATGAACTATTGAGGACTAATCCTAGCAGCACCTGTGTTGTTAAAGTAGGTAAACCTGATGCAGTTGGCAGGCCAGTGTTTCAAAGTTTCTACATTTGCTTTGATCCATTGAAGAAGGCATTCCTAAATTCTAAGAAGTGCATAGGTTTAGATGGTTGTTTTCTTAAAGGAGTTTGTAAAGGTCAGTTGTTAGTTGTTGTAGCAAAAGATGCTAATAATCAGATGTTGCCACTTGCTTGGGCAGTAGTTGAGTATGAAAACAAAAATACATGGACATGATTTGTCAAACTGTTAAAGGATGATCTAAGACTAGGGGGTGGTGAAGATCTCACCTTGATTATAGATATTCAAAAGGTATGTGTATTGTTTTATTGTGCAATTGTATTAATTAATTTTTTTTTATACTTATTATTTATTATTAACTTTCTCTATTGTATTTACTATTACAAAAAGGACTGTTTGCAGTAATTCAGGATATTTCCTCTTCTTGAACATAGAAAGTGTGCTAGGCACATCTTAGCTAATTGGTCTAAGGACTGGAGAGGTCTTCAAAGAAGACAATAATTCTGGTTGATTGTTAAGAGTACTTTTGAATCTCAATTGAGAAAAAATGTGGAGAAAATAAAATTGTTTGGTCCAACAAAAATTATGGAGGACAAATGTACTACAACATAGAATATTTATGTAAAGTTTACTTCAACACTGAAGTAAAATGTGATTTTATGGACAACATGTCTGAGTGTTTTAATGCATGAATCTTAGCAGCAAGACACAAGATAATCATCACTAAGCTTGAAGAGATAAGAGTGAAGATGATGACAAGAATAGCTAAGTTAAGAGAGTTTCCAAATACTTCGAAGAGTAATTTCTCTCCAATGGCTTTGAAAGTATTAGAGGAGAACATTCATAAATAAATTGTACTATTGAATTTAATGGAGCTGATGGATTTGGAGTGAGAGAAGGACTATGTCAACACGTTGTAGATCTTGGTAGGTAGACTTATAGTTGTAGAGCATGGTAGATAAAAGGCATACCATGTGCACATGTTGTGGCTGCAATTTACTTTTAAAATGTGATCCTCTTGATTACATTGAAGACTGTTACAGTAAGGCAACTTATTTGAGGACTTATGCTAATGTTCTTCAATCAGTCTCAAACATGGACATATGACCTATGTCTTCTAATCCCAAAGTTACATCATTAGAAATAAAAAATATATCTGGCAAGCCAAGCAAAGTTAGAAGAAAAGAAGTTGGTGAAAATAAAAAATTTGAAAAGTTAAATAGAATTGAACTTGCTATGACATGTAGTAATTGTAATGCTAGAGGCCACAAGAAGAGAGGATGTCCACAAAGTGTTGAGTCAACAACAAGGAAAGAATCATCAAATTCAGACAGAGAAAATAGGAAAACTTCAAGTTGGATGATTCAGACAGAGGAAATAGGAAAACTTCAAGTTCAAGCAAGGGAAGAGGCAGACCAAAGGTAATATTTTAACTTTGAATTGATCTGTAACAACTATGGTAATTTTTATTTCTTTTTATATGTACAGAAACAACCAACAGAAGGTGAGACTTCAGCAAAAAAGTCAAGAGGAAGACCAAGAAAAGAGCCTGCAGCACCTAGTGCACCTACAGCACCAAGTGCATCTACATCTGCAGCATCTAGTGCATCTAATTTGCAACACCTAGTGCATCTAATTTGCAACACCTAGTGCATCTACATTTGCAACACTTGCTTACTATCCTACATCGTCTTTTGCACCTTCTGATTACCATGCTACTTCAATATCTACTAATAGTAAAAGAGGAAGGGGCAGGCCAAAAGAAAGCATAATACAATACAAAAGACCATCAGTCATTGGAATGGGTGTGTTTCAAGATGAAAATGAATTCAAAGCCCTTAATGTAAGTATTTATCTTAAATTCACATATATTGTAATTTTAATTTAGAATAACTATTTGTATAATATGAGTCCAGCCTACCATGTCAAGTTGTAAGATTTTCTCTACTGGTATAACAAAAGTGACAAGATCATTTGATGTTACTAGTGATATTGATTTCAAACCAAGTACTACAAACAAGCTAAAATGGAATGAAAAAGCAACAATCTCAACAAGAAAGCTTCAAGAAATGAGAGAGAAACAAAGAAAAAAAAACAGGAGAAAGTAGTTCAAACAATATTTAGGGTGCAATGTTGTTACAATACTGTTTTAAGTTATTTTGTAGACATGAACACATTTTCTCATTTTGTTGTGATGATGTATTAATATTAAACGACTTATTTTATTTTTTAATGTAATTCACAGTACTATGTGAGGCCTACAATATGAATGGTGTTATGTCTATTAAAATCTTAATATTTCACAAATGTTGTTATGTCTATTTAATTGATACACCCTATTTATTGTAATATAGAGAACAATATGTTAGTGTATACAAATTGTAATTGAAAAGATTTTATTGATATAGCAAAATTTGGCATACTACATATGGCAAGCAAAACAAGGTTCCTCAACTTATCAAATCTAACTTAGGTTATGGCAATTCGATTAGCTCATCTCTTGAACCACTAATTTGAGATAGATTGTTGACAAACATAGCAATTACATAAATTGAAATACACGAAATGATCTTTCAATTAAATCTACACCATTTTCACTTTCTTTGAACCATTTGAAATTTTCTCTTCTCCAATATCTTATTATCAATGTGAACTTGTTGTTCATTGATTTGAATTTGCTTCCTCCATACTTCGTCTTCCAACTCTTTGATCTCGTTCACCAATTTTGGGAGGAAATTTTTTTATCTTGGATCAACCTCTTCCTTGTCTCTCCATCAAAAAAAATTATAATTCTTAGACTAAAAAATAAACACAGTACATTAACATCAAGCAAATCCAAGAAAATCATCAATAAAAGAAAATTTGTATACACCATAACAGGGGCAAGACCAAAATTGTCTTCCAGGATTTGACTTCGACCAAGAAGTCTACATATGAAGCGAAATTCCGTGTTTGCATCGTATTATGACTTTGAGCATCGGATCTGACTCTTCCATACATAGTTTATTCAAATTTGCATTTGTCATTATTAAGTCTAACAACACCAAAAATGAGAAAATAAGAGAAGAAATTTCAAACTCTAAATATGAAATTGAAAAAGATTATGAACCCCGTAATTGAGAATTTTGTAGTAGAAGATTAAATTAAAAGCAATCACAACTATATCAAGCTTCATGTAAGATGGAAAGTTTTTTTTTTAGAAAAATGGCGGAAAAGAAGAAAAAGAAAAGAAGAGAAGACAAGGTATTTTGGCTATTTTTCTGGAAAAAAAAGCTTTTAATGTTTTTTTTTACTTACACTTGAAAAGTTATTTGGAGTCCACGTGGAAGTTTAATCAACTTCCTACGCGCTTTGAGGAGGTACATTTACCTTTCATGATACATCAGCGAATAAGGATCAGTTAATAAAGAAAATAAAAGGTTCAAGGGGGTGATAGGACTCCCGTGAAGATAAAGTGTGTAGTTGAAAATACGAGTATAGGTTGGGATTTTTTTGGGCTATTTTCTCGTTTGTAAACATGTATCAATATTGTATAAATTATATACAAATGTGTGTTGATATTATTTAAATAGGTATGTTATGTATCAACATTATATAAATGGTACATAATTGTGTATCAATATTGTATAAATAATTATGTAATGTATTGATATTGATATTTATTTGACATCGTCATTCTAACCTCAATAAAAGAAAAGAATAAACAATAAAAAGATTTTTTTTTCACAAAAGAAGTGAAACAATTAAGAAAGGAAAAAAACTTTTAAAAAAGAGAAACAAAAAAATTTAAACATTGAAAAGGTTTTTTTTTTTTTACTTAAATATAGTGCAAAAAAAAATTTCCTATTAAAAAAAGAAAGAAAGAAAAAAGTCAAAGCTAAAATTAAAAAAAAATAGCACTACTAAATATAAAAAAAAATTAAAAAGAAAAAAAATCAATAGCCCAACATGGGCATTTATTGCTGGTTAAATTGATATGACAAGTTGTCAAATTAGAGAAGCAAATAGCTGAATGGCCATTTTGCTAAGAAACGGTGGTCGAATGGCCAATTTATGTAAGAAAAAAATGTGAGCTATTTTTTGAGTAAATAATTTTTTTCAATGGTTTACTTTTAAATCAGCTAGTTGTACTCTTTTACTATTGTGTTTATGTTTAATTTGTTGTTCCTCCTTTTGTTATCTACTTATCTTGTTCATGAAAAAAAATGATCAATGTTTCATAGTCTTTCTAAGAGGTTAATATTGTTCATATTATAATTGAAGGGTCAACTCGTTCCAACCTGTGACCCGCATAGGGGTTGGGTTGCTATTTTATAAGCTCTTTAGTTAAAAGGATCAGCCCATCCTAGTCTATTTGATTCTCTAGCCCGTTAGGGATGGATTGAGTTGGCCCATTTTGACAACCCTAATTGTGTTGAGAAAATCAATCCTATGATCATAAATGATTTTCAAATACCAAACACGTTCAAATATATGCTCCGAACGTGACAAAATGATTTTAAAAAGTTTATTGTAAACTGAGCATCTTGATAAGAGATAATGGGACATTAGAGTCCTATGCCATCTAACTATCTCTTAAATATACAACTTGATATAATTCTACATAGTAAAAAGTAAATTGATTCAATAAGGTGGTCTATGGTCATTGAAATCGAATCATGCTTTCAAAATAAGCGATGTAAATGAAAATCAGGACTAATTTTAGTTGCGAAGAAAATATTCTTTTTTAATTATTTAGCTGCAAATAAAAGATTAATTAAGTGACGGCAATTGTAGGTGCTAATTAACGATGGTGTTGGTTGTGAATAGTAGGTAGCAATTACATTTAGATTATTTGGTAGTGATAGCTAATAATCGTGTTGGACGATAGTTATAGCAGAGATTACTAATAGTGCTTGATAGTTGTTATAGATGATGATCGTAAGTGATGAATAGTGGGATGATATAATGTGATGAACACCTATACAGTGTTACCCAACACCTACATATTGTGGTTCAAACCAAACAACAAGTGATACACAAGAGGTTGAGAATCAAGTTTTAGACATGTTGGCGAAATGAATTACCATAGCTTAAGCCCCCATTTTTAGTATATTCATTTTATCCATTATTTTTGTCGAGTATTAGAGATCATTATATAACCACCCTGCTAATGTATGCTCCATTCTTTTTTACGTTGATCAAATTCAGAGCATCCTTTGGCTCCTCACAGATTTACGGGGGAAAATTCCATGACATCCATCCGCCACCAAGTCCAACAAACCATAAAAAACATCAACACTAGATGCAATCTGAGTTGCAGCACATAACTTAATGGTTCACAAGCCTTAATACAACTACGAGTAGAAAGCAATACTGGACACCAAAAAGGGCTAGCTAGTATTTTGGAGCTGGTTTTTGGGTAGGAAGCAAACCAAAACGCTTCTTCAGAAGGACTCTTTGCCTTGAATATTTATCATCAGGCGAAAAGCGGGCTGCAAACAACAGATTCCAGGAAAGATCAATAACAGCAACAAACAGGCCAATAGTCATATGTTACAGAATCATTTATAAAAAAGCTACAAAACACATTCATTTTTTTGTACTCTTAACACCAGCGTAGATACAATAGATAAAGGGGATTATAGATTACCTGGGTGAGCAGATTGTGTGGCCAAACCCAGTGGTGACTCTTTCTACATTTATAAAAAGTATAATAAGTCAGGCCTCAATACATGTATGTTAATATATGCAACATTCAAGAAAACGAAGCTGCTATTTGGAGTTGAACATACTTGTTCTATCATGTACACCTGAAAGCAGTGTTCTACTCAAGGACATCACATCTCTAGCTTAACTTAGTTGTAGTCATCAAAATTCAGACTCAAATACTTGTCCCAAGCAAGTGCCCAACTCTATTAAGTACTTTTATTAGAGGAAAGCTGCCTAGTAACCTCACTCAATGAGTAAAATGAGATTGAGCTAAAGAATGACGTTACTTACTTAACATAACCCACTGTTACAGCTACAACATAGCAATTTTAAGGATAAAAGTTTTTTTTTTAATGACAAGGGGAACCCGCAACTACTACCCTTTAGGTGCGCATAAGGCAAACCCCCACTCCTATACAATAGCTCGCAAACCACATAAGAGAGGTAACCGCACTATGCAAGCCCGGTGCAACGAGCTTGACCCACGAGGCAAACCCCTTGCTTTCGCTGGCAAGGGTATTATAACCAACATGAGAATAAAAATGACAGTTAAATCTTCTAGTTGTAGTAAGTCCAACAAGTTAAGAGTCCCTAAGAGCTCCCCAATGTGCCAATTAAGTCTTAAGCCCAAGTGCCTAACCATTAATTGAGGTCCTAAAACCAAAAGTTCTCGGTTTCTCTAATTGTGTTAATTCTTCCTAATATCTTGGTTTCTCTACAAGTATGTTAGAGAGTGATAGTTACACTAAGGGGATCGCAAAGCTGATGTAGACATATTCCTAAAACAACTGAACAGAAAAAGGGGTATAAACCAATAACTGCATCACAGCCAAACCAGTTATAAGATTAATTGAATGAACGTGCCATCAGTTTCTACAACAAATATTAAAGTACATAAGAGATTTTTTCTTGTCCAGAAAACATCTTAAGCTCGCATTTACAGATAGCATTTCCTTTCAAAATACGATAAAGCTTTGTCGAGGTCCAATATAAAACAGAAAAAGGGTTCCCTTTGTATGACATATATTTGGGTGCACACAGGGTTTGTAAACAGCACCGCATGTATTTGTGTTAATAAATACACGTATAAATATTAAATTTAGAACCCAATTATAATTACTTAAAAATAGTCATTGTAAATTTCAGAACTTGAAATCCTAGCTTCACCTGTAGGCAAGGAGTTTGGAACTTGAACTTGAGAACTCCATTACGGAGGCCTAAGCCTAACCATCTGAGTGACCCCGAAGGGTAGGGTTTAGGGTTCCCTATTATATACACATGAGGACGACGACAAAATTGCATACTTCCCATAAAACAGTGGAACAAAAAGAAAACCTACTGCTGAAGAGAAATACCTTAGTGGTGTAAACTTTGTCACCATTTTCATTGATGTAAAACTGGAGATACATCTTCTTTAATGTTTCACCTGTTTAAACGATAACAGAAAAAACTCAGAAACTGCAGAAATCAATCAATTCCCGTAACAAAGCACGCAGTGGATAATAGAGAAAATCAAAATTGAGAAAAACCCAACACCCACATGAATTTCAAGAAAAAAAGATTGAGTCTTTATGGAAGAACAAGTACCTGAGCGACTGTTTATGGAGGAGCTAACAATTGATACATAACAGGAATTAGGGTTCCATCATTATAAAGAAACGCGGAAAAAATTAGGGACATAAAAGGAATAACGAAAACAAGTAAGGGCAAAAAAGTAAATTTATTGAGTCCAACACGTCTCTCTCCTGCCAAAGTCCAAAATGTTGTTAACTTTTCTTCTTCACTCCAAACGCTGAAAGAAAGACTTGAGTTTTTCTTTTTCTTTTTTTGATCTTCCAAAGTTAGCGTATCTACAAAGACAATGTCGTTTGAGGAAGACGAAGAATCGTTTGAGCACACGCTCCTTGTGGTGCGTGAGGTGTCCGTTTTCAAAATCCCGCCGCGTCCGACGAGCGGTGGTTACAAGTGCGGTGAATGGTTACAATCCGATAAGATCTGGACGGGTCGACTCCGTGTCGTTTCCTGTAAGGAACGTTGCGAGATCCGACTCGAGGATCCGAACTCCGCCGAGCTGTTCGCAGCGTGTTTTGTGCCGCCGGGACAGAGAGAGAGCTCGGTGGAATCGGTGCTGGATTCGTCGAGGTACTTCGTGTTGAAGATCGAGGATGGGAGAGGGAAACATGCTTTCATTGGACTAGGGTTTAACGAAAGAAATGAAGCATTTGATTTCAATGTGGCGTTATCTGACCATGAGAAGTATGTCAAAAGAGAGCATGAGAAGGAAGATGGAGATGGTAAAGCTGGTGATGATAATCACATTGATATTCATCCTGCTGTTAATCATCGATTGAAGGTATCCTGATTTTCAATATTTTTCAGTTGCTTGGAGAGGATAATTTAGTAGTTGATGAACCTAAATCCGTATGCATTTGCACTGCTATCTATTACTGAAAACTCCTTAATGATAGATCAGCTTAAGAAAACTACATTGTTGACTTGGGGAAAGACCCACAGGCTGTTTGTGAATTACAACTCCAGTGACTGTAATTCACAGATAGGGATCTGTGGAGGGTCCATACTCGTAGAGATAGAGAGGGTGCGTAAGTTTGTGAATGACTGGTTATTTGATAATGATCCCTTTGATGCTCTTGGTGAATGTTTCCGATATTAAATGAGAGCTGGATATAATGATCAAGTTAGATAGGAAATGAGCTAATATAGGACTGAATTCAAGTCGATGCTTATTGAACAGGCAAAAGAAAGGATGAGCCTTATTTTGCAATCTAGTAGCTTCAAATATCTCTTTGTCAGATTAGAGCTTTGGAGATTCTTTTTACCATGACTACACCTTCATTTTTTGCTAGTGTTTAGGAGCATAAAATTACTTGGCATGTTTGATTATTAATCAATCTTGTTCATCTGATTGGGTGTTTGTTTCTTTTTAGCTTCAAGTACTAATGCAAGGATAACTATGATGTTATGTGGATTCCTGTACAATAATTTGTTTCCCTGATTTGCCTTTCTTGTTATGCCCTTCATTTCTCCATTTCCTTGATCCTCTTTCAGACTCAATGTTGCCTGCTCTATTCCAAATGGTATGACAATATGTTCATGTCATGGTTTGTGTCCATATTTGTGTTCAAAAGTAATTATATTAGTAATTGTTGTCATCATTGGATTGTCCTTGATAACAATCTTTGCTATTTATCTTGGGAATAACTTTTGGTAATTTGGTGTATAGGAAGGTGAAACCATCCGGATAAATGTGAAGAACAAACCATCTAGTGGGACAGGCATGCTTTCGGCTGTGGGATTGGCGGCTGGAACGGCAGGAGCTGTGAAAAGAACTCCAGCCCTTGCGCCTCCACCTAGTGGAGGTAACAAGATCAGGTCTCCTCTTCCACCCCCTCCAAATGATCCAGCTATGTCTCGTAAGGCTTCTACTACTCCCAGTATTGATATCAAGGGGTCAAAGGAAAATGCCAGGCATTCTGCTGATCCACTTTCAGATCTCTCTCAAATTGAGGTATTTTCATATCCCCTTTCACAATTCTCCCTATGAAGGTGGTCGTTTTTGCATATTGCTAAACCTTAAATGCTGAGCCCTTTGTTAGTGCACCTGCAGTCAAGAAATATAATAGCTAACAGTGACATTGATCAATAGAACTATCCAAAAAAAACTTTGGAATCTTTTGGTTATTTGGCTTTAGTATTGTTTCCTGATCTAATAAACAGATATTCTGTAAATTCTGATAGCAAATCTTTTGCTATCAAAGTGTTAGAACTAACAGGTAACTTCAGTGTGCTGATTTTACAATTAAGTTGGAAGACACCTATTGAACAACATAGTCTGGTTTTCTCTATTCATAGAACAAAAAATTATGTGTCCCACTTGTTGATTGGAACGTGAGGATCTATACCTATAGCTTTGTGGTGTGTCAATTTTGATTTATATTGTTCTTTTACGACTCATGTGATGCTCATTTTACATATTTGCTATGTCTGCATTATGAGCAATTATTTCATGTTGAAGTGAGCAAGTCTTTTAATAGCAAACATCCTTATTGACATCCACAGAGAAACCTTCCTTCTGCCGCTGGGTCTGAATCAAGTAAAACTAAAACCACAGCAGCTGGATGGGCAGCGTTTTGATTTTTGTGTGTTAAATATGGCTGACATGTATGATCACTGTTGTATTACCATAGAAAAATACACCGGGATTCAGGAATGGAAGAGAAATTTCATGGTAGTTTTTTCCTTGCATTTTGGAATATAATTGCAATGGGATATGTTAATGTACTGGCTTGACATCTGAATCGAGCTGCTGTATTACATGCAATAAAGAAAATATCTTATTTTTCAAAAATCTGATGAGCTTTGTAGAAGTAATTGATTTCTTGCAGTGACATGATTTTTATACATGTTTTTATGTACTAGTACATGTTATTTAAGACAAAAAGTCTTGGTGTGATCCATTAGCTTATATCATTAGAGATGTTCTCATTTTTTATGCTCTTTTCTTATGTTCCAAGGTTTTATCCCTCAAATGGCATACTCCCTCTGCCTCAATTTGTTTGGCTTGATCTTGAGAATGGGGTCAAACTAATTAATGTTCGAATTTAGACATAGGATCCTAATTCTAAAATAAAATTTACATATTTAGAAATGAACTAAAAGTACTATGAATCACAATAGTTGACAATTCAAATATTCAGAAAGTATTGAAAAAAATTATGATAAAAAAAAATATTATTTGATGATTCAAGTAAGTAACCAAGACAAACAAATTGAGAAGGTTCCTCTGGTAAGAATTTTACTTGAGTTAGTTCCAAACACCTTGGTGCAAAATAACTATTCCAATTCATGTAACACACTTTCCTTTTTAGACAGTTTCAAAAAGAATGATACATTTTTATATTAATAACCATTTAACTTTAAAATGCTCATTTTATCTTTCATAGCCACACAAACATGATTTCTTTTATGTGACGAGTTTCAAAAAATATTCTTTACGACTAATTTTTTTTAAAAAAAGAATTGCTTAAACTTTATGTCAAGTCAAGCATCACATAAATTAGGACGGAGAAAATAATAGAGCAAATACAAATCCCACTAGTATAGGGCCTAATTATGTGCTTTACTTTAGTTTTCGAAATTGCATTTTGTACCATGTTTACCTCGTCAGATACATGTACCTAGAGCACTCAGATATATGTGAGTCAAATTAGGTATAATTTATTCCAAATAAACCGAATCCAAGTGTAATTCGCATATAATTATCTCGCTCACCTTTTTTTTCTATGTATCTATATTGTAAAATGTATTTGGTATCTAGAATACATTGACTCTCGTGCTCACCTCTCTCTTATCTCACTCGCCTCTAACTTGAAATATGGTATGAAATCACTAAGTAGTAAGACAATATATAATTATTTCAAACTATAGAGCGAATTAATATTTATAATAGAAATGTTTTTTGAAAGTGTTCTAGTGTGAGTATGATAACTTCGTTCCCCATATTTATCTTTCTTCCTCACTAATCACTTGAGATGTAGTGCCAACGTAACTTCCCTTCATGCCCCAAATTCCTCCAACTTCATCTCTTCTTCACGCAATGACTAGACGATGTTTTCCTCCTGCTATTTACTTGCATCGAATCTACTAAATGCAAAGAATTTCAATGAAACAAAATAAAGCAGCCAACTGTTGTGCAAGTCTATCAGTAAGACCAAGATATTTTCTTTTCCGGAGAAAAAATCAATGTTGTATGGGGAACAGAAAATTATCCAACTATGTACACTTCCCATAGGTCCAACTACCTAGAATGTTCTACTGACCCAAAGATGCTGAGAACCAACAAGAAAGTCTCTCAGCCTTACGAATAAGTCGCCTCGACCCTCGAAAGGAATGGCAAACTTTTAACTGAAAAATGAAATTTTTTAATCACGTTTCTAACTGCTATACAGTATTTCATTTCTGAGAAAGAGTTCATGGATCATATGTTCGAACTAGGAACACGTTACTGATCCTGATATTCAGGCTTTAGAACCCAGAAAGATCCACTAGGGTTTTTATCAAGAATCGCTATTTCCTTTAATAGATTCTTGAACAGTGGCAGGTCCTTTGATGGTACCCTGTCCCTGAAATAATCTACGATGCTGGCTGAATTGGTTTTTCCACCCCTCTCTTGTATAAATGTACAGATCTGGCGAACTAACACTTCTGGCTGAACCACATAGCTAGAAGATGCACTCCGGTGCCCATTACTTACAGATCCTGCTCTGCTGTTGGAGGTTGAAGCCGACATACCAAACTGATGTACAAGTCCATCACTAAGAGCTTTCTCGCGATTCCCCCTAATCTTCGCCAATAACTCAGCTGAAGACAATGCTTTTCCAGCAGATGCCCCTGCAGCCAAAGCATTTTCCCTAATAGCATAGTCATTCAAGGATTCTTCAGAAGATTTACTGGCCAATTGAGGATTAACAGTAGAACCAAATTTCCTTTTAGCAGATGATGGCCCTCCAGCAGCTCCTGATTTGCCAGTCCAGGTTGGCACTGCTACACTTTCTCGGCTTCGAAGCATTCTTGATTGCCGCAGTGCTTCTGCAGCTCTCTGAGCTACTTGAGATGCCTGCTCCTCTAGCTTCAACTTTTCTTCATCATGAGCATTCATGATAGCATCATGGTTCATCGCACTCTGGTAAAGCACAAAAGATAAATAAGCCAAGTAAAACAAAGAAACCACAGATAAATAGAGGTGACTAAGGGAATATAATAAACAGAATAGCAAAATTTAACTCAAACCAAGCTTCAAATTACGTTGAAAGAGAAATTACTGTGCCTAATTTTTTTCTCAAATCCAAAAGCTACCCTTCTACAGAACTGACATAGACTCAATACAAGTAAAGATAATTGATAAAATCCCCCTTCCCCTAGGCCAACCCCATACCAAAAAGAAGACGGAGAATAAGGGCAAAAGATCTAAAGCATTTAGACACGGTGATCAACTTGATCTTATGAGCATCAACAGCACACAGTGACATATGGACTGGGGATGGCTGGGAAGAAGAAGCCTACTGTGAATTGACTTGCGAAAATAGAGAACTTACATGGATCCCATGAGCGTCAAAAAGACCCCGCAGGATATTTGCTTCTTCATCTGACTCCCCATTGTTGGCATCATCTCCCACTCTTCCCTTGGGATCTGAATTGTTTCCCTCGCCAATCTTGGAATTATCATCCTTTTCTGTCACTGCTTTAAAAGATGGTTTATCTTGATTATCTGGAGCCCCAACAATGTTCACGTCTTCAGATACTTGGCTGAAAATACTAGATGTTTCTGTAGATTCCCCATTTCCGTCATCATTTAATGTAAAGAGATCCTTCATATCTCTTGCTTTGAAAAATCTTCTTTGCTGTGGGTTTTTCAATATTTTGTTGGTAAGAAAGTGCTTGTAAATCTGTCGATGATACACCTTCTCCTCTATGGTTCCTCGGGTAATCAATCTATACACAGTAACATCTTTTTTCTGACCAATACGCCAAGCACGCTCCCTGGCCTGTCCTATGTAAAGGTCGCAATTAAAAGCATTGAACAAATATCAATAATTACTAGAGACATCCACCCCACCTTGCACAAAAATATTTACCTAGACATCCACCCTAGTTCAATAGAACTCAATAATCTCTCCTCTCTTCTAACATGACAAATATCTGAATCCTTTCCTCTTGTTTGGTCTTCGCTTATTTGTTTGTTTTATTTATTCACTGTGTTTTATATTTACTGTTTAATTACACTGACAAAGCAACAAGGTACCAGTATTTTCCTCTGTAAGAAAAGTTAAAAGAGAATTATTTTTGGGGGTCCAAATTTATCCTCCAATGTTGTATTTAAATCAGAGCAAAAAACTTTCAGAAACTCCTGTTTATCTTATTCCCACCCCACTCCCACCCCCCACCCCACCCAAAAGAAGGACTTCCACAGCTTCCCAATCCCTTGCCCCAATCTGTGCTATAATGATTTATCCTTATATAAACTGAACCATTTTATTGTAAACTGCATCCTCAACTTCTGGGCGGGTTCGCTGCCTTAAACTTGTTTCTGCATCCCCAATTTTTTCCTTTTCTTTTCCCCCTTTTAATATTCAATCGTCTCCATTTTAAAAGAATGAAATTTTCAAAGCACCATTAGGCAAGGGGTTAAAGTATGAGAATCAATATTTGAAGTCCAACAACACAAAACAGCCTGTTGTCGAAGACCAACAGTTTTGTTTTCTCCATAATTGGAAATTGGAAAATCAATTACAAGAGGATAAGAGTAGAATTACCTGCGTATCAGTTGATGGGTTCCAGTCTGGGTCAAAAATGATTACTCTGTTAGCTCCAGTCAAGTTTGTCCCCAAACCACCAACTTTTGTTGTCAAGATGAAGATAAAAATGTCTTCTGTATTGTTAAATTCATCAATCAAAACCATCCTCTGCTTTACAGGAGTGACACCATCCATTCGCCTATAATTGTACTCACAAGTAACCAGAAATCTCTCAAGAATATCAAGCATCTGTTGAGTTTGAGAAAAAAGGAGAACACGGTGCCCCTGTTCCTTCCATACTTTTAGCACTTCTGCAACAACTTTCATTTTTCCACTGCGTTCAGGGTTTCCATAGTCTGGATCTCTACAGGAGTGTTCTCTTTCAAGAAGATCAGGATGGTTGCAAATTTTACGCATCACATCAATTCCAGACAGAGAGTTCCTGCTTCCATCAAAGATCTGTTCAACCTCAGAGCTAGCAAGAAAAGCTCGGTAGACAGATCGCTGCTCTGTAGTGAGGCTACAGAAGAGGACATGCTCAGTTTTCTTTGGGAGATTAGCATTGACATCAGCTTTCATCCGCCGGAGGAGATAAGGCATGATTAAGTCACGCAACACCACAGCACATCTGCATATCAATAGCACAAAGCCACAAAAAATCAACCACAAACTCAATGCAACAATCCCCTTGTGGACCAGATCCCGCAAGGGTCCAACATGTGCCAATCAGACAGGATTTAGCAATAAACTAAAAGATTACAAGCAATCCAAGTTCTAATCAGTATTTTTCCATTGTTAGCTTCTTTTAGTTTAATTTTGTCCTCTCAAGAGTCGGGGCAAGAGGGAGAATCAGTTGTCCTGGACTACTACGGATTTCCTTCTTTATTTTTAAGAAGTTCATCCAGAATTAAATACAAACATAGAGATAGTCCCTTTGCCTCCGACTTGGAAGCTAAAAATCAAGAGTAGAAAATAATTGCAGAACCCTATTATGGGATAAAACACCAACCTATAAGCTGTGGAAACTTGCAACGGTGTTGCATTAGCATAACCCCCAACAGATATGGGAACAGCAAATTCAGCCTCAAACACTGGTAGAACTCCCAACTTTCCAGGGAAGACAAAATCAAACAACGACCACAGTTCACTCAACTTGTTTTGAATTGGTGCCCCTGTCATTATGATACGATGAACAGTCTGGAGCTGCTTGCATACAAGAGTAATTTCGGCATTTGGGTTCCGAATTCGATGCCCTTCATCTAAAACTGCATAACCCCATTCGATGTCAAGTAATTTTTCTCCCAATAGACGGAGCTGTTCATAAGTGGTGATTAATAGCCCAGAATTTGATCTTACAACACGAGCTATCACAGGATCCCATTTTTTGGAAGTCCTAGAAGATATGTTTCGTTCAGTCTCACTATCAACCAGATCTTCGCTTTCATAGTCACTTTCAGAATCCGCTTGCTTCTTTTTACTTGATAAAGCATGAGCTGAATCATGTAATATCTCCACATGGAAGTTGGGATACCATGTTTTAGCTTCCCTCTTCCATTGCCTCAAAAGTGTGACAGGACAAATGATAATGCTTGGCTTATACATATCGCTGAAATGCAATGATCCAAGAAAAGACAAAACCTGTATGGTTTTACCAAGACCCATCTCATCTCCAATTATCCCACCAGCTCTCTGACAGTGAAGTTCCCACAGCCACTGGACACCAACCTTCTGATAGTCAAAAAGTCTGTTAAAGATAGTTTCCGGGATTTTGAATCCACCTTCAAGTGCCACGAAAGGAGGTTCTACATCTTCCATATCCCCGTTGTTGTCCTCATGACTGGAGGCATTGGCATCTTCAGCAGAAAACAAACTTTAGTACCTTTTATATATATCTTTGTCCATATAATGTTCATATGTGAATTTTATAACCCCCCACACAAAAAAATTTGACCAATATCTTTCTGCTTGGACACCAAAATGTTTGAGGAACCATATAGCAAAATACAAAAAGATCTGAACTTACAGTCTAAATATATGACATATAACTGACATTGAAAGATAGAGTTTCTATCAAGCTTACAAATCATAGTACTGAGACTACTACATCAGGCTTAATAAAAGTTAGTCAAAAACATGAAACCGATATGAGTTCTAAAATACATTTCAGATGCTAACTTGTTATTCAATCTAAGCACGAGAATAAACATACTACAGGCTGTTGGCATTGATAGGCAAAGCTCAACTGCAACAGAGTGGCATTATGGAGCTATTCATGTTTGGAGGGAAATATATCAGGAGCAAACAAAACCACAAAACTAATAAAATTTCAAACGAAGAATTTGCAATGAATCTAGAATATTAGCTAAAAATCAAATACTTATACTTTTTATACTTACACAGGAAGGGAGGATAATATTTCACAAAATGGCAATCTGTTCTGTAATTTATTAGCAATACAAGAGTGTGTGCACAAACATACACACACATTTTGTGATCAGCGATCAATTGTGCTCACTGCTCGCAGGTTCAAAAGTTAAGAGACTAGGGGTGGGCATAAAACCGAAAAAAAAACCGAACCGAGTTTTTTGGTTTTGGCTTTTCAGTTTATTTGGTTGGCGTTCAGGGCTAATTTCTTACAAATTCGATTATTCAGTTTGGTGGTCACTTTCAATCTTACAGTTTTTTGGTTCACCAAAAAATCTTAGTTCCAAGAAATTAGGATTCTTTTTAAAACTCCCTAGCCTTCTCTTTAGAGGCTCAGACTTCGAAATTTCAAATTGCCTTCAGCCTTCCATCTATCCTCTTCAGTTTTCCCTTCTCTCTCTCTTTTTTCTTTTTTTTTTTGATTAGGTACTCTTCGGTTTTCTCTTCCTGAGGCTCCATCTTTTCCTGATGAGCACAATTTCTTCTTCCATTAACAACATATCTAATACTTATTCATCACTATGTAAAGTTGCCGTCAAGTAGTACAGTCTTCAGACTTTAGTCTACGAAATTACAAATTACCTTTGCTGACCATTCTCATCACTTATCCCAGAAACTACTGGTTTGAAATCCAAGTATGTGACTCCGCTAGAAGTTATGTTCTGACGCGGTTCAGCTTTCAAAATCCGTACTGTCTTCTTTCCGCCTATAGATTTCAAAGTCGCTGCTTTTTTATCTTCTTTTACTTATTTTGTTTTACGTCATTTGTCTGATTATACTTGCTTATTTATTTATGAGGGGGATTTTTTATAGTAAGTTGTGAGGCGGCATTTCAAATGTGAATATAATCCTTCTTCCTTAAATCAATTTGCTGACCAGCTTATGCCCTTCAAGTGAGACCGCCATAAACCAAAACAGGTCTAAACGAGTCATTTTTTTGAGAATTGTTTTTTTTTTTTTTTGGGAAAATAGCAGGCCTAAACTAGTCATCCACTACCTAGCAACTAGTATCTAACAACACTTACACTTCAACCAAACAAAAAATTTACCAACTAATAAGGCCCAAACTGAACCAAAAACCCAACTAAGTTCAGTTCGGTTCGAGTTTTCACTTTTACCAACTAGAAAACCAAAAATCCTAAAACTGAACCAAACAGACTGACTGCCATCCCTATCAGGGAGTAATCTCTCCTTCCAACCCCCCCCCCCCCCAACAAAAAAACTGCTCCCACTTAACTACCGTGCTTAAATCACTGATAAGGTTTGAGCTCATGACACATGCATGTCCTTACTACTGAACCAGTACTAGGTGCATTGTACAGAAGCATGTGTATAAAGATACCTGATCCTTCGTCCTGCCTTTGCTCGTGAGATGCCAACTTTCTCCACTTCTTGCTAGGTAATGGCCTTTTCTTCTTTCTAGTACCATTCTTCTCTGTAGTAATCTCTAATGATTGAGGGATTTTTAGAGGTTTTCTTAGTCGTTGGAAAGGGTGGGCTGGTGCATCAAGTTTTGGTAATGACGCAGAATCAAGCAACTTGGTGGTTGGACGAGCTTGAGCTGCCTGTGAGATTGACTGGACAGCCTTGGCTATACTGGCGGAAGCAAGGTCATCGTCATTACTGTTTATATCAGCTGCAGCACTTTGTCTACCAGAAGACTCTGAATCATTTATCCGACGTTCAAAGCCTTTGAGCTTGTGGAAAGGGGTTAACATTCCTTTTCTTACCAGTGCATCTCTTTCCTACGACAAAAACAATAAGAGGTTAGCTTGAGAGTTCATGTTAAGGTAAGATAATAGATGCTTATGCTCAATGAAGTACTTCTTGTTATTGACAAACATACACATGCATGTAGCTTCCAGCTTACAAAATCTTTTCAATTTACAGTTCTTAAAAACCACATACTGTTTCTACAAATCCAGAAGATGCTGCAGCTAACACCGCATCAAAATCATCATCATCATTCAGCAATGCCGTCTTCTGGGGTTTGCTCTTCTTGTTGCTTGATTTCTGAACTTCTTTCGCCTTTCTTTTGAATTTAGGTTGATCCTTAACAAGATCTCTTATCAATGCATCAGGTGAAGTATCATTGGCAAAATTTGAAAGTTCTTTCCTGAGTTGAGCCTTTGTTTTGAGAAGACTTCTTAGACGATCATCAGCTAAAGCATGTTGAAGATTTGAATCATCCAGAGGTGCCTGAATTATGTTTTGATCGCTCTCTGTATGCTTTGCCTCACTGCTACCATCAGTATCAGGGACTTCCTCCTCATTTCTTCTGAAGCGCTCCAAGCGTCCAAAGCCATCTTTAATCGCATCTATTTCTACTTCTACTGCTCTCAATTTATTAAAAAAATCTAATTTCTTATCGTGTCCTTCATTTTCTTCCTTTCTTTCCACTATCTCTTCTTCAGCAATCCCCGTATCTTCATTGCTCTCCCCAACGTGCCTTGTTGCCTGCCGTGCATGTTAACCAGTAACAGAGAAAGAACTGATCAGGTTTAAGTGCTAAATTGTATTAAAAACATCAAAGCATCTCACGAAACTAGTGATGGTTTACAGACAAGCAACAATTCAACCTGTGGATAACAAACCTGGTCCAAGACATCACGTTCAATGTCTTCAGGATTTGCAGAGGTCACACCCAAACTGCTGAGTAAAATCTTATCTTCCTCGTCTTCTTCCATTTCTACTTTTTCCTGTAAAACAACCAAAAACCTCTTTCAGCAATACAATTCAATTTCTCATCCTCAAACCTAAAGCCACTAAAGCAAAGGCTTCAGGCCCAAAAAATGAACCAAAAATCCCCCCAAATTCAGTTCGTTCAAATACAAAAACATACATAAAAAAAATCTACCGATTAAAGGAAGAACCAAAAGCAGATGAAGGAGATGCATACATAAAAGAGACAACTCGATCGGATGAATCCCTTGTAAAATGTTAGTATTAATTGTCTGTATAACCCCAATAGCACAATAATTTATACTTAATATCAATAAAAGTTTCTAATTTTTGCCAAAGGAATGAATTGTAAGTTAAGTGTATCTTCTGCCGATTAAAGTAGGTATTGTTGGCGAGAATCCACTTACCAAATAAACAAGGAAGTAGTCACAGCCCTTTCAAAACTCTTGAGCTCCTTTGATTGACGAAGATTATCTGTATTACTGATACCAAATGGAGAGTCTTTGCTTTAATAGTCAATAATTCATAATCATAGACAAAACTCTTCAATAAGCAAAACAATACGAACCCTAATTCGGGGAGACTGAAAAATGAAAATTGTAGGTTTTTTCATTTATGTCAGCGCGTGGTTTCTTCAATGGCGACCGCCAATTCGGTTTCTTGGATTCGGGGCTCCATTTTAATTCTCACATTCGGGTCCATGTCTCCAAAGTACGTGCTTCCTTTTATGCCTTTTACTTGACCAATCGCGAAATATTATCCTACCTGGCAAATATATACGATACATTTATTCGAAATAGTGCTAGTTTTAAAATATTACCATGCATGACAAGAATTTAAATTTTATTTATTTGCTATGTATAAATATATTACTTTATTGATACGTAAATGAAAGACTCATGTGAAAAGATGTCAAATTATATTTGAGATTTGAAAAAAAAGTTTGTATATAAAAAAAAATGATCAAATTAAGGTTTATGATGTAAAGTTGTTTTTTTTTTATTTCTTAATTGCTTGCATTATTTTAGAACCTCCCTCCGTTCTTTTTTTTATATTGTTTCTTCTTCTTTTGAAAGATTTGTTACTATTTTAGAATAATTATAATTAATTAAGAACGGACGTGTAATTGGTGAGAATCAAGGATAACACAAACTCAACAATTCAAGTCACAGTGATTTTACAAATGATAATAAAGGAAAGAAGGAGATGAAAAGAGATGAAGTAAAAAATAAGCTTCAAAGTTCACACAGGGTCCATTTGAAAAATTACTCGATACTTCCGTCTCTTCTTCTTCTATCATCTTCGTTGTCTCCACCTTCTGTTACTTTGTTGTATTACAACAATCATCAGACTCACAAATTGAGTTTTGATGGATGAAGGGCGGAAAATTGAAATCATTCACAATGGTACAATAAAGGTAGAACAATGGTGTATATCTTTTTTATTGTGAGACCAAATAAGTTCTTAATAAACTATATTTATGATGGATATTGCAATTTGTGTATATATTTTTTATGGTTAAAATGGTGAGGAAGTGGGTGGTTCAATTTGTTTATGTATTTTTTATGGAAAAAAATTCAAATCTGGATATATTTTTTTGTCAAAAAGAATTTTTGTATATTTCTTCATTTTTAGGCATTTATATCAATGCACTATTTTACAATTTGTATCAGTGTAATCAAATGTATTTGTGTGTTAGTATACTTTTGTATCAACATATTCAATTGTATGAATGTGTTCAGCTTATATGTTTATTTCAACATATTCAAGTGTATTTGTTGATCGTTTATACTTTTATATTAATGTATTCAATTGTATTGTTTCTTATTATACATTTTTAATTCATATGATCTTTCTATTGAAATGTGGGTATCAAATACATTCCAACATTTATAAAGTCCTTAAATAGCTAGACATTCGTATTTATATTATAATTTTGTAGTTTGTACTTTATGTATTTTGTATTGAAAGATAAGTATCAAATATATATTTTGTATTTTGTATATCTTTGAACAATTATAATTTTTGTATCGTATTTAAAATCAACTATAGATAATATTCATATGCATTTTGTATTTAAGCATACAAAGAAACTTGATGAATTTTACAAATAGAAATGAATATAATAATATGCTTCACTCAAATAAAAATAATTAAATCACCCGTAAATGAATTCAACATTAGGTTTTAATGCATTAGGCATACAAAAAAAATTGACTATTTTATGGACAAAAATAAATATAACATCTTGCTCGACTCAAATGAAAACAATCAAATGTAACCAAAATTTAGTTATTTTTTGCATAAAAATAATCATAAATGAATAAAATAAGAAGTTTGAATACACGCGTAGTAGTATTGAACATAAATCAAAGAATTGTCAATATTTATTATCACATATGCGAACATAACATGTTAGGTACAAATTAATATAATAAGATTAAAAAAAATTGGTACTATTTGAATACAAATGACTTATAATGATTACAACGATGACACATAATAAATACAAGTAATTTGACTGGTTTTATACTTAATTTTAAATTCTCTAGAATAATGATGAATCATACACACTTGAGGGTTCCAATTTAAAATAAAATTATTTTTAGGGGGTGATTTATTGCATTACCATATTAGAAAAGATCCAGTTTAAATTAAGAACATTTTTAGGGAGTAATTTAATCTATTACCATATAAAAAAAAAGAACTTTTAATTTTTTTACTCAATTTAATTAAGATGTCTTTGTATTTTTTTTTTATAGAATAATCATAAAAAAATACAATGAATACAACATATAGCAAATTAAAAAATGTAGCTCCGGATTGTAAATATTGAAACTATATATAGCCAAAGAACAATAAATTAGACTGGTAGTTTGCTTTTCCTGAAAATTTTCCTTTATAGCATTATATTGTACTAGTTTAGTGTAGGGGTGGGCAAAAAAATTGGAAAACCGGAAAATCGAACCGAACCGAATCGAACTAATTCGATTTTTTGGTATCGATTTTTCGATTCGATTTTGATTTTTTTTTTCGATTTTCGGTTCTTCGGTTCGATTCTCGGTGTAAGGGTTCCGAAATCGCGGTGCACCAAAAAATCGAAGTTTTATATAATTTTTTTTTTTAAAAATTATATATATATATTAGACCAA
>JBCEWC010001880.1:0-37790 GCA_038996855.1 Solanum aculeatissimum | reverse complement strand
TTCTTCTTTCATCAAACTCAATCTCCATTAATGGAGGAGGAGGGTTCAATCAAGTGGATTCATTGCTAATTTCGTCAATGTAAAATATAATTATTTAATCATATTAAGTTTCAAGCCTAGACTATTTATGAAAATCCCTTTTTATTATTTTGTGAATTGATTTAACTTTATTGTTTTGGAATATCCCGTGTTTGGTTTCACCAACAACCCTATCTATGAGGACTTTTTATTTAAATTATGCTATGAAAAAAAAAAAAAATTCTTTTGGGGTCTAGTTGACTTTTGAGCAAGTGGATCTTCTAAATTACTCTCTTGATTTCCATGTGTGCTTTTAAGTTTTAGGACTATTTCTTACACACCAAATTCAAATATTTATTTTTTTCAAGAAATGAATAATTGCTTTTAGGAAGAAAATAAGTTCGATATCATTTTCAAGGAAAAGAAAATTATTATTATTTTTCTCTCAATTTCAAGATTGATCCAATGCTTGTGTTCTTATCCTTAGAATACTTTATGGCCATAAATAAAAAGCCACAAACTTTGTTAATAATTTTTCTATTTTTAAACAACTTTATTTTTTATTATTTTTTAAGTCGAACATCTATGGAAAATAATTTTTTTATCCTATACGATAAAGATAAAATTGCTCACTTTAGATCGAGTCATCAAATAACAAAGAGATCACAAAAATCAAATTAGATTAATTGTTCGGATAATTTTTTTCATATATATTTTTTAAAATATCAAATAAAGATATATAAAGGAAAACAATATCCTTCCACTATTTCTATTTTAAAATTTAATAGTGCCTCAAAATGTTTGATAGTATTAAACTTTTATGCATTTTTTTTCAAACTTTTAAACTATTTGAATTATGATTATGATGTTATAATCTTCTGTCAAATTTACTTAAATATATTTCTTTTCTAAGAATATTGCATTAATTCAATAATGCAAGATATATTATATATAATAATAATAGAGTAATATTTAACTCCATTTTCTTGCAGACGTGTCAAGAATACATGTAGCAGAAAACTAGGTGAACTTCGTCTGTACTCTTCTATACGTTTCAGAAATTTTCCTATTCAAGAAAACTATCTTACCCACTCCATTTCTCTGTATCCCACTTGTATTTTCTACTTTGTTTTATGCAGAATCCTTCTAATAAAGCTTGATTCTTTTGTTTTTTGCTGAAAATCTTTGGTGGGTTTGCCCTTTCTACTGCTTGCTACTTAGTAAGTTCCTCTACTTCAGCTTAAAAAAATGATTTTTCTTTGTTTAACACAACCCCTTTTTGTTTTTCTAGGTGTATTTTTTTCTTTTTGTACTTTTTGTTGATAAAGACTCCACCTTTTTGGTATCCCTGCTTGTTGTTTCTTTACATATATGGTATAGATGGTAAAGCTTTCATCTTTGTAGGGCTGTGCTGCTTGATCAAGGTAATAATTTTCTTTTCCTGTGTTTCTATGAAGAAATTCTGGGCAAGAACTATTTTTTTTTTTGGTCTATGCTGAGGTTTGCTGTGATTTTTTTGATTAAGTTCATAATATGTGAAATTGTGGAGTTTGGGTAAAGTAGCTTGCTTTCTTTTCTTTTGTGTGTTTGTGTTCTTAGGTTGGGAATGCTTTTCTTGGAAACTTGATATGAACCTAGTTTAGCTAATAAGGAAGCTATTAAACCCTCTTGACTTTGGATGACCAAGATGACTTTGGAATTTAGAGAACTGCAGATTTTCTACTGCCAATAAGGTTCATCTAATTACTTGTAAAACGTATTCGGTTGATTTTGCCTGTACTAGTTTTTAGAGCAGTTTTTTTGTAACAAAAAGAAGTCTTGTAGAGAAGTTCTGAGTTTTATTTGCTGAAGGCATTGAAAAGGCACTTTGATAAGGAACCCCTTGGATGCAATTGGCTGCACCATTATACCATACAAAAAGCTCCCTGCCATTCCCTTCTCTTTTTTCCAAGTAGTCTGGTCTCTGTTCTGCTGTGGCCTGTGGGATTGTGAAACAATGGGCACAAGTTAATGAATGTCGGAACGTGGAAATGCTTAACAGGTGAGCTTGTCAAATGGCCATTAGATGGTTAGACCTTTCAGACAAATTCATATATTGGACCTTAGATGTCTAGCGTAATTAGTAAAGTTGTTGAAATAGCTTCTTGCATAAATGCAGGGTAAGGCTGCGGTACAATAGACCCTTGTAGTCTGAGAGTTTAGTGCACCAAGCTGTCCACTCTTTTTTTACCTTAGATGTCTTAATGTGAGTTAATTTGTTAATTAAACAATCATCCCATGCTAGATTCTACTCTCTAACATGTTTCTAGTATCTGATAAATATAAAGGATATAATTAATGAAGAGGCTTATGCTATTTAAATGTTATGATGTAGTTTAATTTTTATTAAAATGATTTCTACTTGTCCGGTGATTCAAATTCTTGATGTATGTTATTTTACTAATATTGAAAAGTTGATCTCATGAGTGCATGGAAAATTTGAACTTTGTGGTGAAACTAATATCCAGTTGTATACTTGTTTATGGCTGTGATTTGATTTTGTGCTGCCTGGTTATTTAGGGGGTGGTGGCTCATTGATATTCTTAATTTTGAGTGTCTAAACAATCAATTGTGGGAGTTGATATCTGGTTTTATTAATCTTCTTACCTAATTCTAATATTGCATGCTTAATATGTTGAGAAAGATTAGTGGAGAGAAAGGGTGTGATTTTCCTTGGAAGAAAGAGCTAATAGAAATCTGTGTCTTTAAGAGAAAAATAGTAGGCCTTGTCATGCAATTAATGTGAAGTCAATAGCAAGATAGGTTGATACTAAAAGAATATATCTCTATTGTAAAGCTTTTTCTGTGCCTTAAAATCTTGGTTTTTATTTCCTAATACCAAGGAGACTTGACATATTAAATAGGAGTACTACATTTTGCTATAACCTTTCCTTTTAAAATTCAGCTCTGTCTTGAATATATAAATTAAGGTGAGATTAGAGGGATGGTGAGGACACTCCCGCATAAGCTTTGCAAATGCTTTGATACAAATTTATGAAGCATGAGCAGTTTTTTCGAAAACCAATTTCAACTCACTTATGAACAGCTAGTTTAGTCTCGCGGGCAGCACACAGGATGTAAAGAACATAAACCATTCCATTAGTCCCTAGTGTCTGATTGGGATATTTGAGATAGATCAAATTATATCTCATTCTACTGTTTAATCTAATATTTGGTTATCTAAATTTAGCTCAACACCTTTTACTCATAACGTTTGTTTGGTGGAAATTGGTATGTGTAGAATCAACTCGTCTAGATTTATATTTTAGATAACTTGAATGAGGATATCTAATTCATGTGGAAACATTTAAAACTACAACACTTCATAGTCCACCATCTCCAGATGGAGTTTGGCTGACGTAACATTTGGTGTCTCCTTAAGAAAGAGGGCCTTTGAGTCAGCTTTAATTAGTCATGAATGAATAACAAATTCATTGTTTTTGAAACAGAGTCTGTGACTCTCAATAGAATTTTATAATTCTGTGCAACTCAAAAAACCCCCATCATAACAGTGCAACGACTTGTCTGAAATTTCTGCAGCTGGGAGCTATAACACCTTGTGGAACTAACTTGATAGAATCCCTGTAAAGTTAAGTACCTATTCCAGAATGGACTTGAAAGCTATATCATGGGTTGGAAACATATACCAAAAATTTGAAACTATGTGTTTGGAGATGGAAGAGGCAATGTACCAGGTGAACATCATTCTTTCAAATGTAGTTCTCTATTCCCCATTTAATTATTTCATATATTTGATATTACTTGTTTTCTGGTATGTCTTTGAGTTAATTTGCTTATAGCTGAAATTCTTCCCACTACTCAACTAATCTTCCCAGCCATGTGACTATTCTGCATCCAGTGGGAGTTTGGTCTCAGATCTCTAGGTATGGGCCCAAGTAGATTGAATCCTGCACGTTTCTATTTAGGTTGTTCCTTGGGTCCAGGATACCCAATGGGTAATGAGTGATTTGGATACTCAATGACTTGGTTGGTCGCACCTTTTTGCTACTATGGATAGATATGAAGTTTGATTGGAGGAACAGTTTAAAAAAGACTATTTGATGCCTTCATTGCCCTCACCTTTCTCTATGTTGTTACACTTTCTGCAACAGTTTCGACATATTACATGTTGGAACTTCCTCAAGGGTGGTAGGAACAAATGCAGACATCTTGATGGACCATACCGTCAAAAACATTCTTACTAATACTGAGTACTGACTGATGCATGATAGTTTTGTATGTCTAGCTCTACCTCGATTGGCAAAGAAGTGCTTTTTCTGGGGTAGCAGTACCACTATTAATCTTACCTTCCAATAAATGCCTTCTCTTGTTTCCTAAATGAGAAGTTGTATTTGTGTCCACCCAGAGTAAGCAATTTATGAATGCAAGGAAGGATGACAGACATCCTTATCATGGTATTAAAACGACCGACTGCATATCGCCATGCATCATTAACAGTTGTATGTAAATTTTGATCAATGTCGTCTATGGATATGTTAAAAGGTTCTGAAATTGTACTGCTTAATATTCACCCTGCTAATTTCGACCAAATGGGTTATAATCAGCATAACTGAGACTGTGACCATTACAGGACACTGTTAAATATGTTGAAAATCAGGTGAACACTGTCAGTACAAATGTCAAGAGATTCTGTTCTGATGTGATGCAAGATGTTCATCCTCAATGTAATATTGATCCTGTGAAAGTCGCTGCTGCTGACTTGTCTCTGAACCCTTATGCTCACTATGAAATTGACAAGAAGTTGAAAGCAAATCATAAAGGAAGTGCCAGAGGTTATAGTAACAAATTATATGATGACACTCAAGTGATCAAGGGTACAAAATACAAATGCTGATCATTCATCATCTACTATTAATCTGTTCGTCAGACAGATTGCTAACATTATTTTTTTCCTGGAATCTCAGGGAAAAGCAAAAGTGGAGGAGTCTATAAACGTCAAAATGTCGGAATCAAAGAAATTATTAGAGACAGCCATCCAGCTAAGGCGCCTGATGCTATCTGTCTTGCATCAGGGGATGCACTAAAATTATCTTCAAGGGCTGAGGTTAGAGGTGGTTTTGAAATGGCATCTGACCATGTGACCCTGAGTTCATCCCTGACCTCAGTTAAAGAATCTGACTCTGGAGAAGCAGCAAGTAAAGTTTGCGATCACATCATACAAAAGAATGTGCCTGCAGCTGACACTTCAATTATTTCTGAGGCTTCTGTCATGACATCAGTTGAATCTGCTGGGAAGAAGCAAGCAGGTTCATGTTCTATCTTAAATGGTGGCTTTTTCACCAGACTCTTGTGGTATACAGTCTGCAGTTTTCTTCTCTTATTTTCTCTTTGTGATAACTTTTATATTGGCAACAGATACATATACAAAGGAGTTAGCTTGTAATACAAGATCCGAAATTAGCAGTAATGTTCAGAACAATTTAGCCAATGAGGAGATCGATGAGTCCCATGAAGGTATTGATAGATTCTAGCTACACTACTAATTAAAACTGAAAAAAGATCTCTGTTCTCTCTCTGTTCCCATTTTGCTTTGTAATACTGATTCAAGACTGACTGCTGTGTGTTACTTCTAGGAAAACTATATACCAAGTGGTAAACTGTCAGATGTTATAATTAATTGCCCAAAATCAAGTTGTTATGGCAGAAAATATACAGTATATTGCACGGTGGACCTTATGCTGTGTCTAATTGGATAAAGTGTCTAATTGAATTAAATTGGCACAACTGTAAGAGTTAAATCAGCTATCAAAAGTTGGTTCATCTCAGTAAGGCCTCACCTTGATTATACCTCTGCAGTGCATAGTCGCGGGAACCTGCAGGAGGTCAGATGCTCATGCGTATGCCTGGGAGCTGGGAGTCAGTATATCTATGTATCATTTATGTTTTATCTGCCAATATAAGGTTATGCAGTTGCACTTTCACTTTTTTTCCCTTGGGAGTTTGAGAAACTACAATATCTTCATCTGTTCCTCCATCTTAGCAAATAAATGTACTCCATGTCCACGTGTCTCGCACTGTCTAGGAAATATTAGAAGATTTTTAAGTCGTCTTCCTTCTCCTATTCTATCCACATAAGATAAAATGGATCGAAGAGATGTTTGTGAAACTGACCATGTGCCTGCCTTTCAGATTACTTCATTGTCTCTTAAATTATCATTTTCCGAATTCAATCTCTATGACAGCACTGTTATTTTTTTACAGAAAAATCAGATGAGTTGTCTTCTGCTATGTCCAAGTATGACAACATTGAGTCAGAATTGGAAATTGTTGAGAAATTTGATGAATCCCAGTTGGAGGAAACATGTGTTCTGGTTGAGGAGGACAGGATTCATGTTCCACATGGTCCTATCAAACATAAGTCCTATAAGGTTGGTCCTCTGTCTTTCCCTGTCTTATATATTTCTTTCTTGTATTTATTCCTTTAGTTCACTTTTTAAGGGGAGCAGATTTGGGGCTCTGGTTCTTGCTTAAATGCATCTTATAAATCTTTGTTGACTGTTTCTGTTAATATTTTCCCAGAAGAAGCTTCGGGAAGCTTTCTCCACAAAAAAGAGGTTGACAAGGAAAGAGTATGAAAAACTTGGAGCACTATATGGAGATCAACAATTTAACCTAGAGGCTGAGGACAAGGTGATGCCTGTTCTTGCCATGAATTCAAACGCAAAACTGTTGTCTGCTAATGATCATCCTGAATCTGAGTGGGAGATTTTATAGTTCTGATGATGCTGTAAATAGTATTGTTGCTTTTCCAATCAATCCATGGCGTCCTAGAGAAAGGAAGATTTATATTATAAAATTGCATAAAGTTAATCTGTTCCTCTAGTAGTGCTGGCTGGTAAATATTTCGTAGTGGTACCTTGAAGAAACCAACCCATATATGAGGTATGGCCATCTTGTAGCCAATCTTGACAATCTCATGAATTAACATATATATGAAAACTTTTTACAGTGTTAAAGTCTAGTCTTGAATTTACTTAATTCTACGTCATCCATTGTTTTTGGTATGCCCACGTACTGTAGTTCTTCTACTATCTGAGTCGATTTGTTTTGCATTTTATATTTAAAGTTTTTGTGTGTACATCAGTATTAACAACTGCTTGATTGCTGAAGGATGTTGCTGCATGCTGAAAAGTGCAACTTTAACAATAGCTCATGTGGTATTCACTTGAGCACTCCAAATATTTCCTTTCTAATATTTGGAGAGAGTATCATTAATATCATCAGAAGATGCATTCAGAAAAAAATGTGAACTATGTAAAATGTTATGGAATTTATTGGAACAACATAAACAAGGCAATATATTTGTACTCTGTAAAATTATTATACTAGAGATAATGTTGAAATGAATAGAAACATAAATGACCTAGACTTTGCTTTCTGAGTTCAATGAGAAAAGAAAGGAAACAATCAGCATATACAGTTAAACACTCATATGAATGTTCAAAAGTTCCCTTAATAGAAATATGAAATCACATTTGACTCATTTTTTTGCGGGTTGAAAGTAGGTTAACCCAAATTTTACCCATATTTAAAATAGGCGGGTTGAAAATGGGTTTATTACGGGCGGATTAAGTAAATATGGGTTAAAATTGTCACCACTACTCACACTATTACAAGAACTAATATAGCCTACTGATGGTAAATCTCTGATTTTCAAGAAACCAAATGTGACAGGTTAGGGGAATCAATGGGTTGATCCAAAAGAAGAGATGCATATAGTAGCCTATTCCATGTATCAGGCAGTCCAGGCAGGCACCAATGACTGCAATCAGAAATACTCTCTGGTGTCTTTAATTTCCTCTTTATCAGTTCTTTTCCTTTCGTTTTGGCATAGACTGATGGATGTGCATCTACGCGGTGCTCTGAGAGCTTAGTTATGTTTAAGTATCTTACAGGAACTCTCATTTTTGACAATGTTCTATCAACAATCTCCGTCAGGGACTTGGGAAAATGTGTTACATGTGATGTATCTCTCGTCGGTTGTGTTTTATTGTAACATGCATTTTGACCTTTGTGTTCTGGGGATATGCTCCTGAAGAAAACTGTCGTTTTTGTTGAGTTAACATTCTGATCTATCCAATTTGCCCAGGTTGTCATTGCCACCTCAAATGCTGATTCTAACTTAAGCTCATCAACTAGTCGTCCCTTGTACTCAAATAAGTCCCACCTGCATGCGAAATATATTTATTTTAGCATGTTGCAGTAAGAAACTGTCTTATTTTTACAGACAGTTGCTTATATGCATCTGATAGTTTGAAAATTATCTATCAGCGTAGAAATGTTATATTCAAAAACTTTTAAGAAAGTTCATTAGTGAACTTACGCCTTGAGCTTCCCAAGATGCACCCACCAATGTCCTGTGTTGAATACCATAATGTCAGCTCCTTGCCAATGCAGAGACGATAAATCGAGTGTCTCCAGCCTCACAATTTTAGGAGAATTTTGCGAGTCGAACTGGACAAGAAACGGGTTCCAGTAGAACTCTACAGTAACATTATAGTCCTAGAAAAGCAGAAAATTGACTTCATTTGAGTCTGAATGTTGAAGTAAAGAGCGACTTAAAAGTCTTATTATATCATAAGACACATCTGAAAGTGCACCAAACAATAAAATTCATGGTCTTCAAGGTGCAGCAGACGTGTGCGTGTGACCATATCACCAGTGTCCCATGTACAATGCACTATTGCACCAGGGCGCGGGTGCCTGTCAGGGTACTTGCATAGGAAAAAATGTGTCCTTAAGTTGATTTACCTTAGCTTTGAAGACTTTATAGGAGCCACTCCTAAAATCAAGATGGGTTCTTGAAGGAGGAATTGTAGAATAAAGAAGACACGCGAGAGATTCCCATTGGTTCCTGTTTAGTGAATCTCCAACTATGATGATCCTCTTGTCTCTAAGCCTCTTCAACATATCTCTGCCATTGAAGCTGCATTTGGTCATAACAAAAGAGAGAGTTTAACTTTCTAAATACTGATCATGCAGAAGTCCTTCACACTGTCAGTTCAATCCAAAATAAAGAAAAGGGTGAAACAAGAAAATGATGAACGTATTTCCTACCGTGGGATCGAACAATCATGAGCTTCCCAAGACCAATTTTCGTAGTCAAAATCAGGTCTTCCATTCTTCTGGCAGCTCACTTGTTCACTCAGGAATGGACATTGTGGTGCTTCATAATATGGGCTTTCCTTTGATTCATAAACCCATCTTCCGTCAAATATGTTACACTTATTCTTACTGTGTTCCTGTACTATATTCCCTTCATCTTCTCTGCTTCTTTCTGGTTTCAAGATTTTTAAATCTCCACTAGGGGAAAAGCTATCGTCTTTAGACGAAACCACATTGAACATGGCATGTCTCAAAGCCCTGAAATGCACTGCCTCATTGTTGTGCTTAAGGTATAGCAAGAAAATGAAGCAGCTCATGAAGCTCCCAAATGCACATACTATCCATTTCTGAGTGATTTTTGAGCTGGTTTCCATGTTGATTTTACTTTCTTGTGAGGAGCAGTAATTAATATTAATGAGAAAACATAGAACAAGTGATTTGCAGGTAAACTGAAGTAGTTCAAGGTGATAAATTGTGAAGTTACTTACAATACAACTGCACTGTGTGACCAAGGAAAATGGGTGAGCAGCTAGTCAACTAACCTTCTGTTCTCTTCTACAACTACTTGTCCTGAAAATGACCTGAAATAATTTTTTACCATTCTTCCTCTCTTTGCTAGTAGAATTTAAGTGCACTAACTATAAGGCTATTTATACAACTTTTATTCATGTATGAAAAGGAAATCAAGATACCAAATTACTATTATATCAAACATTTCTCATTTTCTCTATGGCATTATGTGAGGTGATGTTTTTGCATTCTTGGTTCAATGGACCTATTTCCATGTAAAAATCTCAGTGACTATAGATGGATAGTAAATCATTCAGGTGCAGAGGAAAATTCAAGAAATTGACTAACAGTGAGACCATAACATTATAAGAAAACTTTGCTAATTATATGTTGAATTTGTAATTACTGGAAATGTTTCCATTTTCTTTTGTGATTTGTTATGTTGTCAATTTCCACTTTCCTTATAACAAATTGAACAAGTGGTGGTCTATAATTCTTTTTTTCCTTCATCTTCCAAAATAATATAATGTGACAAAAAAATGGATTATGACTTTATAGTGTAGTAATTTAGTGACTTTCTGTTATAGAATAATTAATATAGTTAGTTACTTTATTCTTTTAGTCTTAGGGATGATAATGAGGCGGGGCGAATCAGACAGGGGTTTTAGGCATGCTAAAGGAGTAAATTGCCATTTAATATTTATTGATGTAGCTTCTTATGTTCAATTTTAAATGGACAAGTATGTTCTTCTTGGAAGCAAATTAATTTTTTAGCAATCAAACAAATACACGTAAGTAAAAACTATGTAAAAGGCCAAAAAATTTAAAGTTCCATCAGCGATGCCTTGTTAAACATCCTGGTCATCCAGTGATTCTACTATTTCATATAATTCAATAATATAATGCAAGCCACTTGCTGACTTTGGATTTAAGCTGTGTGGGGTGGATGTCGGTTTAAAGTTATGTGATCCAGGGTAGATGTGGGATGGGTGGACGGAGCAGGTGTTGGAAAATCATATGCGTAGCGAAATAATATATAACACATAATTACATTAATCATGCTAGAACACAAACTTTATGAAATTTAATTTGATAAATACCTTTTAGAGCGTGATTATATAGCGAATCCACAATTCCTTTTCAAAGATTAGGAAAACCTATTTATTTATAGAGGAGCTTTCCAAATCCAAAAACAAGAAGGAAACTCACTTTTCTTGGAAAACAAGAAACTAATATGTCTCCTCCTTTCATTAGAAATAGGATTCTGAATTCTAGTTGGAAAACAAGAAACTAATATGTCTCCTTCTTTCATTAGAAATAAGATTCTGAATTCTAGTTGAAGATGGACATTGTAGGACGAAATTAATTACTGAGACTCTCTATTATGAAAATAATTCAAATAATTAATTTGTAATTATTCTTACCATAATAAATTACAAATTATTTCACTAAAAATTCATAATTTAATTTAATGAATTAAATTACTGACAAATTTAATTTAATGATTAATTTCCTTTTGCTTAACTTATTTCACGTGTCAGATTCTTAAATCCGCTTGCAAGATTTGATACAATGAAAACTTATAAGCTTCTCAAAAGGCGTATCATCAATCTCTATATCGAGACATAAGTGAACACTTAAAAAGGCTCTACAACAGGGAGTCAATTCCTTTGAATCAAGCTTTCCGTCGTTATAGTTAAAAAGCTTTCAGCCGTTTCCTTTCTTTACAGTGGTGAAACAAAATAGTACTTAGAAAAAATGTTAAATTTTTTGCTGATTTATGTGGATTTGTCCCCTGTTTGCCATCTTTTTAGAACACATTTTTTGAGAGATCTCTTAGTACACATTGTCAAGTTGGATGTTAAACAACTTTGTCAGCTCAAGTGCCTCTTCATACAATATCCAGTCCCTATTTCAAGAAATAACATGGCGATCAATCGATGGAAAGCGGAACATGCAGGTGCTGAAGAAAATTCAAGAAACAGGGAAATTCAAGCCAATTGTGTTATATGAAAAGGAACCACAACCGTTACCCTTAAGGTATGCATAGGTTGGTGTCTAGAGTATAGTGTTGAGGTTCATGAAAGTGCTTATAACTTCACTATTCTTGGTTATTAAGGTACTTCGTTTGATGCCTGAAATTCGTATGAAGTTAATCCACATATGGTTGAAGTTTTGTCATTTTCTCTGGAACTTCCATGTACAAATTTCTAAATTTTAGTTATATGTAACATCAGACAACGCATATCTGAAGAGCCACTTTTTTTTAACTTCTTGCATAAATTAATGTACAATTTTTTTTTAAAAAGTAATGACATAAGAGTGTATCAAAATAGAATATCATGTGAAGTTTTTACATCTACTGAGCTACTATAAAGTTGGGTTGGGTGGTCCATCCAAGTCAGACTGCATAATCAAATTGATGGCCCAACCCCACTGATCCATGCACTTTAGTCATCTCCTTTTTTACCTTGAAATTTGAATGTAAAAACATTAATCTTAAAAGTAGATGTCTACTTGTAGGTTGCTATGTAGAACATAATCAACATTTGCAATGTGTAGTTGAAAAATACCAATAGTCTTATTCCTTCTTTTTATGTGCTTGTTCTACTTCTTTTTGTTCTTGTATAGAAAAGAAAGAGAAAGCACAAACAAAAATATAGAATATTATTTCTTGTGGCGGGTACAAATACAAGTACACACAATTTTCTTGAATTTCGAGTTGTCACAACTCGAACTTCAGACAATTTTTTGAACTTTGAACTTCAATCGGTCCAAAATGGATCAGAAGTTCAATAATAACAATTCAAAACCTCAGACTAGTTTTTAAAAACCTCAAGTCTTTGAAAGAATGATCAATATTGCTATTAAGAACAGGAGGTACCATGACTTGCTAGACTATGAATGACTTTGAGTAAGAAGTGGTTATATGTAAACTAATTTCTTAAATGTGACTATTATTTAAATAGTACGATCAAAGTGGCTACTGGTGCAAATCTCCTTCATTTTTTACTTCCCTCCAAGGTCCAACAGTGTCCACTAATCCCACAATGTCAACTTGTCCAACAATGAATATAACGCAATAACAATTTGTCCCTACCAAAAATAAAAGTTGAATAATTTTAAAAGGCAAAAAAAAAAAAGTGAAAAAGAAGAAGAGGAGACGAATTTAGCAAAAATCAAAGTAAAACACTAAATCATCACGATTTTACAACTATCTTCCCAACCGTTAAAAGACTGAGCAGAGCAGTACGAGACGCTGGAGCTTGAATTACGCCCAATGACCTTAGAAATGATTGGGTATGGGTGCTAGAGCCTGAATTACACCCAATGACATTTGTCCCTCATCTCATGAGCAAACTTTCAAGGTCAAAAGTTAAAATCTGTTAAACTTGAAATAGAATATTCAAGAGAGATAAGTTAACTCTAATTTCTATTTTTTATAATACTATTTTTATTATTAATTCCATAAAAAAAAAACTTATATGAGATTCTTTGCGTAAACTAAAGACTTCCACCTAATCCATTATGAATTTGAGGAGCCCAAAAATATTAAGTACAAAGTTAGGTAAATGCAACCAATTTACTTAATGGTCCAAAGTCCGCATTATATCTTAAAATTGAAATGATACTTAAACATACAAAAGCATAATTCCAATACATATACAGCAAAAATGGCCATTGTGGCTGTTCTAAGTGGAAAAATTATGCAGAATACTAGTTAATTAACTAACATAACTATAGTTTAAATTAATTACGGCTCACGGCAAACATCTAGCTGTAATTACAATTTGAGTTTTGTATAATTCACACTATTCATACAAATACTGTACACGATTATACAAAAATTGTGCGCGAATCAAATTGTATAGCAAAATATACAAACATTATGAATTCTATAGCAAATTATATACAAATTGTATAGCAAAATATACAAACATTGTGAATTGTATAGCAAATTATACAAAAATTATATACAAATTGTATAGCAAAATATACAAACTCTACACAAAAACTATGAATTATACAATCGTATACAAATGCTGCGCAAATTATACAAACGATGTTATAACTATAGTTATGAAATGTGATTATCCAAACTATAGTCGTGAAGCATAATTAAAATATTTTTGAATAGCTATTTACGAAAATTTCTCTTCCAAGTAAGCCAGTCCTTTACCAGAAATCAGCCCAATTTTCAATTGCTTGCCTTTACTTTTAAGGTTCCACATTAAAAAGAAAAGTTACTCCATTCGCCTCAATTTATGTGACGAAGTTATTCTTTGATCGAAATTCTTTTATAGAGGTTTTAAATATTCTAAATTATTAATAATTGTGATTTGTAGTACTTTTTATTTTGTTTTCAAATATAGAAATTTTATTTCAAAACACTTAAAGATTTTATATACATATTTACGATCAAAATTTAAAAATTTGAATCTCGAAATTTCGACTATATCATATAATCAACAAAAACTAATGGTTTAGTGGTCATAGTAAAGATGAGAGTTCCATCCATGAATGATGCATTTATAATTATATAATTTAATATATCAATTTTTCGCGTTCATTTTTTTAAAATAAAATAAATATTGACCTTTCGAGATCGACTTTGGCTTTGACCTTTTTTTGGTAGTGTTTTTGCTGTCCAATTTTTGCTTATTATAGGGTTTGCACTTTAGAAATGAACAACTAGCCATCTTCATATAGACAATATGACATTTTTAAATTTGTGAAGGGACAGAAAAATCAAATAATACTATGACAGGCTTTTTTGGAAATGTGGAAGAAAAATCATTCTATATACAATCATCATCATTCATGTCCTAATCAAAACAACTTGTTTACTTTTTAAAAGTCATTGGTCTACTTAGTTGTCTATCCATCAAAATATGATGTTTTGTTTGGTGGATAGTGTTTTTTGTTTTGTATTTTTTTTGTTCTAGATGTTCGATATTCATATTGAAGCTTAATTAATTTGAATTAGTACCACATAGGATCTTACTCAAGGAAAAACTTTTTTTATCAACAGTTTTTCAGATTGAAATTCGAATTTGAAACCTCTATTAATTAAAAAAAAAGAGCAGTATCATCTGCTACACTACATTGATTGATAGTGTTTGGTGGATAGTGTTAAAAGTATTCATGTGAACCTTCTTTTTGGTGGCTGCTATTCTTTTATAGTTGTTTTTTCCTTCTTAAATAATCTATTTGGTCTAAAGAACCACTTGTGGAGTCTAATTATATGAGCAAAAATATACATTTAATAAGTTTTTAAAATTAAATGGTAGGGACGTATAGAAATTCTTTTCACAATATATACAATAACATATCTAGTATAATCAAGTAAGTGAGTCTAGGAAGGATCGAATGATGTGTATATAGTCTTATTCCTATCTCAACTCTTAAGAAGATAACAAAATTATTTTTGATAGACTCTCGCCTCATAATATCACAATAACAAAACAATGTTGAAATAAAGAATGTCATTATAGAGATATTTGATGAGGAGGTTGTTAAAGCTATGATGATGCTGGATTGATTGAAAGATAGGCATAAATCCATATGAAGATATCAAAATCAATTTGTTATGAAAGAGTGCAATTAAAGCATATATCATATTGAAATCATGAGTGCAGGTCATAATCCATCCACTAATATACTATTCAAAATTCATCTTGTCATGCATGGCCCAACATTTGTTAGAAAATAATTGTACAAGGCACATGGAGGATGGAAAAAATAGTACTAACATTGTATAGTCACCCTTGTTGCCCTCCATTGGTCTCTTTTTTCCTTCTTTTAGTTCTTGTGCCCTTGGTAGGGGTATGCTAAAATCGGTTTAATCGATAAATTGAATCGAAGAAAATGTTATTAGTTTATTGATATTGATATTGAGTTAATGATTTTAATATTTTGTATTTTTTTATTGGACTATTAATTTAGTTTTGGTTTTATGATTTGGTTAATTGTTGAATCAATATATAACTTATTAAAATTATATTTAAAAATTATTATTTTACTCATAATTATATAAAAGAGTGATTTTAGTATTTTACTAATCATATTTTCTAAATTTTAGTATTATTTCCAGTTGTAGTCAACATAAACTAGCCTCTCTATTAGGACACCTTCTTTAATTTCTTCTAGAGACAAACTAGTATTACTTTTTTTTTTTCACAATTTTAGATTTATTGTGACAAAGACAGACAATTAATGTTATTTCTGCAATTTATTGTATCATGAGCCTTTAGAAGAAATTTGAATAATTGTCTTAAATAAAAGTGATCAATGTAGAACTTTGTGTTGCACGGCTATTCTTGATACTATTTTTATTTTATGAATACCACGTATATATAATTATATAAGTATTTTCTAATTGGTTACTGAACTGTTAAGCATCAAAAACCTGTTAACCGAAAATCGATAATAAATGTCTTATTGATTTGGTTATTGATTTTTGTGTGTTTACAAATCAACCAATAATATTATAAATAAAATCATATCGAACCGATCAATATACACTCCACGTACAACTTGAAATTAGGATTTGGCTATTCTTGAAATTGATCCACGACAAAAATAAAGGAAGATAGATACTAATGGAAAGAATGCGTCATCTACCAAAATTTAAATAAACATAATTATTCGATATATATATTAGCAGATACTCAATGGAATAATTAAAATACGTCCGAATATAGATATAGATACTATATACTCATTGAACAACTTAATTTGGCAACTTGTACGTGCCATATAAAAGCAAATAAACGTAACAACACAAAAGGCTTTGGTGGGATACGAAAAGTTAATATATTTTTTATTAGAGATTTCAGATTTGAACTTTCAATATAAAAAAGAAATTAATACGTAAAGCTAAGGAAAAGTAAGAATTGTATAAATTTATGTGTGACTAATATTATATTTCAAGGCCCACTTAATTATGAAAAAGTAAATTATACTACATGTGAAAGGTTTTATAATCACCTACCAAACCTAATTAAAGAGCATCCATGAGAATAAGTTCTTTCCTTTTTCTAATTAATGCTAATCTTTTTCACTTTTCTCAAAGTTTATATGTATGGTGCACTAATAGTATATAGATTATTTAATTTATATAACTAGGTTAATTAAAGTTATAATAACTTTAGTAATTCTTAAACATTCATAGTATGTTTGATTGAAGTTTGATGCATTATTGGTATAAAGATACCAAATGAATTTATTTTAGCATTTCTATCAGTATATAACAACAACAATAATATATAAATATTCATAAAGTTAAGTGAATGATTATTAAATTTACTTTTCATTAACATTTTAGTTCGTAATCAATCCAAGTTTAAAAGAGTTGTATCGTGATCCCCTATTTATTTACTTGATTTAACCGATTAAACCAAAATATGACTTGCTAAATTATTGGATCATAACGGATCGATTTTAATATACAAAATCACGAAGAATTTAAATTTTGAAAAATAAAAGTATTTTCATTTTTTAACAAAAATTAAACAATAAAGGAAGGAGAACTGAGTCAAGTCGATCTATGGCTCATAGTTTGATCCAATATATTTTATTTTGACCAAATTTTGTATATGTGTAATGTCAATAACTTTTTTCATTAGTTTGACTCGTTTTAATCTGTGACATTTATATTATCTTGACATCATATCTTAGAAAATAAAATAATAATATGTTATAATTATCTAGGTAAAAATAAAGTGTAATATATATATATATATATATATATATATATGAAAAGTACATTGTGCGTTTTTCTTCCATCATTAGTAATCTTAACTCGCTTTTTTCTATTCACCGGCATACTATGGGCTACAACTAGTAGCCCTTTTACTAGGTTGGGAAATGGCTAGCGCATAATAGCTGATGAAAAGTCAACAACTTCTTAGGAGTTAGATTGATTTGGACCCCTATACAAGGGATTACTTGCTACTCGCCCCTATCTCTAAAGTGGCTTATGCACTCCACTTGTTACCATGATGAAGCCAGTAGCGAAAGGAGGGACTTGAACCCTCAACCTCAACCTTTGCATCGGATCTGTTGCATCATATTTGCAACAACTTCAGGGTTTAGAGAAAGCAAATTCTTCCCAAACAGATTCAACTTTTGCTTCGATTGGAGCTTCTCCTCAACTCTCGAGATTGCGATAGAAATTTCTTGTAGTCTTAGAACAGAATACATGATTGCACTCCCATTTTTTTCGACTTTGTTGTTCCTCTTTGTCTCTCTTTGCCAAATAGAAAAAAGAACTTCTTATAGACGTTGAAGACTCTTAACTGATTTACTTTTTGTTATTAAATAAGATAGATTGTATTACTTATGTAACATAATTCTATACATATGTATATTACGTACACTTTAATTCATTCAAGAAGTATATCAAAACCATAAACTGATACAAAATCTCATATTTATATACTGACTTGACTTGACTACGGTGCATTGCCACTTCAATTTACTCCTGCCATCTTATATTAATTGTACATCTTAATATAAATAATTATTTTAAATTATTGTCCACTTATCAAATTAAAATATGATTAATTACGTAATTTAACTCATTTTATTTCTTCATTTAATATTTTTTGAAAGAGTAAACATGTTTACATAGTTCCAAGAAATATTTCTTTTTCAATGTTTATTAATTGCCTTAATTCTTAAATAATTTTTTTTTTCAAATTTGTATTTTTAAATTAAAGATATTATATGAAATGTACTAAAATATTCTTTAATCGCATGATCTTAAATATGACACGTCAAAAATTATACTCCTTCCATTTCATTTTGATTAGCCTCTACACCCAAAAGAAGAAAATTTTAAATTTTGTATTCTTAAATTAAAAATACATAAAATGTACTAAGTAATTTTTTAATCTCGAAATTTTAAATATGACGTCAAAATTATACTCCTTTTATTTCATTTTGCTTAGCCTCTATACCAAAAAGAAGATATTTTATTTGTCATTTTAGTAAATTAAAAAAGTTTTATTACCTTTTTTTGTGTGTTATTTATAGTACGTATTAAATAACTGCATATGAAAGTAGTTAAATTTAAAGTTTTGAAATATTATTAAAGTGTATATTTAATTAAAATTTTGTTAAGATGTGTGTTAAGTCAACAAGGACAATCAATATGAAATGGAGGAAATAATTGAAGAGTTATCAAATATTTTTTTTGTTTCAAATTAATTGAATTGTTTAATTTTTTTTTAAGATTCAAAATAGTTGAATTATTTAAATTTCAAGATAAATGTTTGAAATTTTTTCCATATTTGTTCTTTCGTTTATTGAATTTTTATATTTGTTAAAAAATAAATTATATTACATCTTTATGATTTCACAAAAAATAATAGTGAAAAGTAGGATATAAATTTTATTTTTAATACGTGTGCTAATTCAATTAAAATGAAACGAAATATAAAATAAAATAAATAAAAAAACTAATCGGAATAGTGAAAAGACATTTTGGCTTTCACCATGTGCTTGCTTCTTCCTCCCTCTCTGCTTTCCCCTGCCCTCACCCCACCCCCAGTCCCTCTCTTTTTATATATACACTGTTATTAGCACTTTGATTTGAATTTAAAGACCCAAATTGGCAACATGGGGTTCCTATTTCTCTCACTATTATTGCTTTTTTCAGTAGAAACAAAAGCTAAAACAGATCATTTTTTCCTCAACACCACAAGCAGAAGCAGCAGTTCCATAGATGGAATTAAAAGTAGTTGCAATATTTACAGTGGAAAATGGGTTTATGATTCTTCATATCCTCTCTATGATTCTTCAAATTGTCCTTTTATTGACAATGAATTCAACTGCCAGAAGTACAAAAGACCTGATAATTTGTACCTCAAATACAGATGGCAACCTTTCTCTTGCAACCTGCCAAGGTTAGTTAGTACAAATATATCTGCTGATTCCGTTTTTTGACTCACTCTGTCATTTTTTTTGAAAAAAGAAATGTTGATTTTTTGCAGGTTTAATGGGTTGGTTTTCTTGGAGAAATATAGGGGGAAGAATATAATGTTTGTGGGTGATTCATTGAGTTTGAATATGTGGGAGTCATTAGCTTGTATGATTCATTCATGGGTGCCAAAGGCTAAAACTGCTGTCATAAGGAAAGAGGGACTTGCTGAAATTGCATTTTTGGTAAGTCTGTTTTTCTCATTTTTACTCTGCTCATGTTAGTTGTTTGAAAATGCTTTTTCGAGTCAAGAATTTATCAAAAATTGCTGTCACACCGAGCATGTTATTATTGTTCGCCCAAATCTATATCTTTTCTTGCTCTCATGGTATGGGTGGAATTAGAGGGATTGAATATTGAACTCCTCGTTGAAAAAATATATTACATAGATAGAAAATGTTTTAATTTTCTTATCATAACGAAAAATAGTTTTTATCGTTAAAATTAGGTAACATTATGTTAAATTAAAACCTCATTTCAAATCTTGTTCTTCTAATTTGACTGCCCTTTTTTTCAAAAAATATTTGGCGATAATGTTGGGAGTAGCTTTATTTAAGACACGCTTGTCTTTGTCTTGTCCTTTTCTTTATGTAGGGGTTAGAGAAGGTGAAGTTATGAATGATAGTAAAATTTTAGGAGTAAATTCCTTATATGATGGTTTAAGTATTAAGAAAATTCTACTAAAATTAGTTTTAATTTTTTTTATAAAATCATTCAGCTATAATTTCATATTTTAGAAAGAGAAAAGTGTATTTTTCAATATATTTCTTAGATAATATATTATGTCATAAAACTATATTTAATCGATCACAGAAGAAAAAAATTAAAAGTGATTTTTGTGGGGATGTTTTTAATATTTGAATGATTCAAAAATGACTTTAGTAAGATCATTTCAATACTTAGATGATCATATATAAAAATTCAAAAATAACTTTAATAAAATCTTCTTTTAACGCTTGGATGACCACGGAAAAATTAACTTAAATTTTAGCTACATACATGTTATGCTTGTTTCTTTAGTATTATTTTTTTTTCGATTAGGGCTCCATTTAAGGGGAAACACTTCCTACTAAGAATTTTTTCATTCTCCAGACTCGAACCCGAAACATCTGGTTAAGGAAGGAGCAGTCTCATCTGCATCGTAGAGTTTCTTTAGTGTTACTTGTACCACATAGGATGCTTATTCATAATTATTATAGGAGTTGCAATAATACATGCTTTAATTACAACATGGAAATATAATCTTTCCAACTTTATTTATTTGATTAAATTAAAAAAGCAAGTGGTTAGATTTAATTAGGAACTTTTGGTTTTAATAAATTGATGTTTTAAACGTTGAAATTGAAATGCCCATGCCCAGAAGTAATAGAGCTTTTAGGAATTCTCGTTTTTAAAAAAAAAAAATAAATTCAACTTTTAAGAGGTGACATATAATAATTGTGAAAAAATAAATAAAGAAGCAGCGTGTTCACTTTTATTTGCTGTTTGGCATAATAAGGACAACAAAGTAGCAGCCGCTCCATATTTTTATAAATAAATGAATATATATTATGGATGTGTTTGGTACGATGGAGAATATTTTTCATGAAAAACATTATTTAAAAAATATTTTTATTTTTATTATCATTTAATATTTTTTTTCTATTTTTCTCAATTTATGAAAAAAATAAAAATATTTTTCTCCGTACCAAACACTCATAATCTAGCAAATCACGGAAACATTTATGAGAATTGAATTTCTTTTGTCGGAATTTAAATTCTACGTCTTTTTTTTTTTTCGTTTGTCCACTTTTGTTTGATGTTCTTTTAATTTGTCAAATATTTGTAAAGCTGGATTTGAAAAATAATCGAAAAAGAAGACAAAGCAATCATTATTAAATTTGAACACAATTTTCTTTTGGAAATTAAAACATATAGATTTATCAATTATTATAATTTTGCCGGAGATCACGTCGTAATTAAGGGTGTTTGGTAGAAGAAAAGTTTTTTTTTTCCACAAAATATATATTCCTTTTATTTAATTTATTTGTATAATTTTAATATAATATAAAGTTTAAAAGAGTAAGGAATTTTTTGAAATCTTGTAATTTTAAATTAAAATATATTTTAATGATATCATGTTAAACATGTAAAAAATTATTATTTAAAAGAACTAAAAAGAAAAATAAGACACGAAGTGAAACGATATTATCTAAAGTCTTAACTAGTCAGTCATACACCAATTCTGCAAAAAAAATTATTTACACAATCAAAAAATTGCACTAAGTTACCTACTAGAATTGAACAAGTTAAAATTTACTCTTAAAACTTATCTTGTGGGCACCAAAGGATCGCAACAAGATTTTCTTATCATAAAAGAATTTTTTTTTTACCTAATTACACTTCTTTATTTACCATATTTCTTACTATTCTCACCCATTCACAAAAAATTCAAAAATTACTTCTTTTCATCAGGATACACATTAATTCTTATTCTTAAATTATCTCTATGTTCAATGTATCAATTATTTACACGATGTGATTTATGTAAACTCACCTAAAAAAAATGTATATATATGAATTAAAGTTATTTAAAGGAGGCCACACCTAGTTGTTATATTAGTAGGTGTGTGTAGACACTCCACTAGTATTATTGTTTGAGGAAAATAAGTAAAGAGAGCAAGACAATATGTAAGTTTGGTAACCCATTAAATTGGCTACTATAAAGTGTATATATGACCAACAACATACATGGACCACTTTTTTACTACTTTGGCCAAGTATTTAATTCAACATCAGACCTTCTCCATGATGAAAAAGATATTTACATGTGCAGTGTAGTAATATTAGTACGTGCCCTAGCCGATTTCGATCATAGTTTTGTCAATCTACGTTAAATATTTATCAAACTCTGATTGTAAAACAAAAATTGGGCATGTTTAATACAGGATTATGGAGTTAGATTACTGTTGTACCGTACGCCTTATTTGGTGGACATGGTAAGAGAAAATATTGGAACTGTTTTAAAGCTTGATTCTATAAGAAGTGGCAATGCTTGGAGAGGAATGGACGTCTTGATTTTCAACAGCTGGCATTGGTGGACCCACACCAAAAGTTCTCAGCCGTAAGATATCACACAAGTCTTTGTTTTTTTCTTAAATATCGTGCCAAATCAAATGATATCACATAAATTGAGACAAAAAAAATATAATTTTTTACTGAATGAAATTCGAATGAATGTGATACTACTTGCTAAAGCTAAAGATTTTATCCGTGTCGACTAAAAATGGTGTATTATTGCAGATGGGATTACATGCAAGAAGGGAACAAAGTATTCAAAGATATGAACCGTTTGGTGGCTTTTTACAAAGGGATGTACACGTGGGCAAGATGGGTTGACCGAAATGTTGACCCATCTAAAACCAAAGTCTTCTTCCAAGGAATTTCTCCAACTCATTATGAGTAAGTAATTAATTCTTCAAATAATTCTTAATTATGATTTAATCTCAACTTTTTCTACTTCCCAAAATACCAATAATTACATTTAGAAGTGTCAAAATAAAATAAAATTAGTAAATGGACAAGTTGGGTGGAAAAATGTGGATCAAAATTAGCTAAATAGTGGATTATAGACTATAGACCACCCCATCCAATTCTTATAAAGTTTTGATTTATATATATATATATATATTTATAATATAATTAGTTGAATTACCTACAAGTGTCAATTTGGACGACATATTTAGTCCAAATCTTAGATTTCTTCAATTGGACATGTCAAGTCTCCACCTAAACATGAACGAGTTGGGGGAGTCATGTTATTATACATAAGTTTTGCCACTTCCCTTTTTAACATGCATTTATTGTTGTAAAAATATCAGGGGAAAGGATTGGAATGATCCAACAAATTCATGCAAGAATGAAAAAGAACCATACTTTGGCATGAAATATCCAGCAGGGACAACTCCAGCAGCCATTGTGGTTAACAAAGTACTAAGCAGAATTAAAAAACCAGTTCATTTATTGGACCTTACAACACTTTCTCAATATAGAAAAGATGCACATCCAACTTATTATAGTGATCACAACACTTTAGATTGTAGCCATTGGTGTCTCCCTGGATTGCCTGATACTTGGAACCTTCTTCTCTACACATCACTCATTAGTTGAAACACATGAAGAAAATACAGTCGAATCTATAACAACATCTCGTTGTATTCTGAACAAATGATGTTGTTGTAGAGAGGTTTGATTGTGGCAAATGATTTTTTAATTCTAAGGTGATTTGTGTTTAGGAATTTGTTTGACTTTAAATTGTCGTTTGATGATAGTAAACAAAATAAGCATGATTTTTAGGCATGAGAGGATGCCTTAATTAGTTGATTTGATGAGGCATATTGCCTTTGAATTTGTACTTTATTTATGTTGATTCAATTGATGTTGTAAGATTATTTTTTATGATAATTTAAAAAAGTAAAAGTCATGAATTTGCTTTACTTATGGCTTAGTAGTTAAATAATGGATGTTTCCAAAATTTTAGTTTATGTAGGCTGATAGAAACGGCCCAATGTCTTATTGGGCCAGTGATGAAGATATAGTTTCTGATTTTGTTTGGAAACTTACATAGATATATCATATTAAAAATTATTTATCATTTATAGTAATAATAATTTATTTTTACTGGACACTTTTAATACATTTATAATATAGATTTAATTTATATTACAGAGAACTATTTATTTTTATTGAACACTTCTAAAACATTTATAATACAAATTTAATTCATATTACAGAGAACTATTTATAAAACATATTTAATACAAGTTATTGAATGCATAATTCACTTTTAATACATTTATATTGAATGAATAATTTACTTTTAATACAAATGCAGATTTATATTGAATTCGTAATTTACTTTTAATACAAAGTGCAGATTATCATAGTATTGCTATAAATGATAATAAATAAAAAGTATTGCTAAAATCAATAATTATTTATTAAAAAGGATCTGCTTAAGTAATTTTTTCATTTTGTTTTAATAAAAGGCCTCTAAGGTCATATTTAATTAAAAAAAATTAAATTAAATTAGATTAGAACATTATTTATAAGACAGAAGGAATATATATTTTCTTCATTAATAAACAATAGTTGAGCTGCTTTAGCTATCTGCTTTATTATCATTACTTTGTTTTTCTTAGCTACTCAAGCAGACAGTAGATCAATGTGTCTGCTTGAGTAACTTGAGGGTATATCTATAGTTTCTCGCAACAATTGAGCAGAGAGTACATTTGTAATTTTTTTATGATTATTTCGTTATAATTTATTTATCTTAATATTAGTAAATTACGTATATTTAACAATTAGTAATTTAAAAATGATTTTAAAAAATATGTTACACAAGAGTATAAAATAAAAAAGTTATAAATCACAGAAATTAACATCTTAAAATATTTTAAAAATATATAAAAATTTTAAAAATTTTGACTTTTGAAATTTTAGTAGTGCCGTATAAATTGGATCAAAAGAAATAAAATAAAATATTTTATATGTCTGAGTAATTATCAACTTCAAATTTTTTAAAAAATAAAAAAAGTCTATCAATATCATATAAACCGTGATTAAAAAATAATTTTTATTTTGGTCGTGCTAGCTACCGTTAAACTTTGAATCCACATAGGATAACCTTTGGACTAAGCTATTACACAACATATAATATAAGATATACACCACGTTAAAGCAACACGTTAGCATATAGCTGCTGAGTCATGCACTTCCACAAATCAGCTATCTTCTCACCACGTTGCATCAGAATTGGCTCAACATCGAACCACCTGTCAATTCTCATGAAATACTTATCCCAATCTTAACCATTTTCAATCTAAATTATTTCTTATAAATTCTTGTTGCATTATTATTATCACAATACTTCAAAACACCAAAACCAACAGAAAGATTAAGTAGTGTTATTAACAATGGCTTCACAGCAAGCAAGAAGAGAGAATGTTACTGATGAAAGGAAACACCAAGTTGAGAAAGATAGAGTACCCAAAATGGCTAGTCATTTTGAGTCTCTAGCTGATAAAGTTCATGAGGAGGCATCTTCTCCTGGTGAGGTTCATGTCAAGACTACTGTTACTAGTTATCAAGAACCTCATCAAAGGGAGAAACAACAGTCATCTCATGTAACTGGTACAACTCAAGGGAGAAAGCAACAAGTATTTCAAGAAAAACCAGAAGGGGTCAAATTTGAAGTTCATGGCCAAGAACACAAAGATTCTGACATAAACAGAGGAAACCAGAGCAAAGGGGGTGCTGAAGAGACAAAAGGTCCATCTTTGGAGGAAATTTCTCAGTATAGAGCAACAGCACAGCAGAATTCAATGGAAGCTATAAGAGCTGCTGAAGAGCGTTATGAAAAAGCCAAGGAATCGGGTGCTTCCACATTGCATAATGTTAAGGAATCAGCAGCTCATGGACTTGGTGCTACAGGTGCTTATGCAACAGAAAAAGGTGCACAAGCTAAAGACACTATTACTCATGGCCTTGAAAAGGGAACTCAATATATTGCTGAAAAAGCTGGAGCTGCTAAAGACGCCGCACTCGAGAAAGGCCAACAAGCTTATGCTGTAACTAAGGATACCCTTTCTGGTGCCGGACAAACTGCAGCTCAATCAGCACAAGCAGCTAAAGATTACACAATGCAAAAAACAGGGGAAGCTAAAGAATATGTAGCCCAAAAAGCAGGGGATACTAAAGATTATACAATGCAAAAAACCGGGGAAGCTAAAGATTTTGTAGCCCAAAAAACAGGGGAGACCAAAGATTACACAATGCAAAAAACAGGGGAAGTTAAAGATTATGCTGCACAAAAAACAGGGCAGGCTAAAGATTATGTTGCTCCAGAAACAGGGGAGGTTCAAGAACAGAGCAAAGGTGCTAAAGATTATGTAGCTCCAGAAACAGGGGAAGTTCAAGAACAGAGCAAAGGTGCAGTAAGTTATGTAGGAGAAAAGGCAGCTCAAGTTAAAGATGCTACATTAGAAACAGGGAAAGGTGCAGTAGGATATGCAGGGAAAGTAGCTGAAACAGTAAAGGACAAAGCAGTAGTAGCTGGATGGGGAGCTGCACATTTCACTGCTGAAAAAACTGCAGATGCTACTAAAGCTATAGCTGGTGTTACTTCTACTGTTGCAGGGTACGCGGGAGGGACGACAGTGGCGGCGAAGGATTTTGTTGTTGATGCTGGAAAGAAAACAGTGGGATATGCAGAGGATAAGTTGGCTGCTGCGAAAGATTATGTTGTTTCAGCCGAGGAAAGTGCAGCAGAGTATGCAGCGAGGAAAAAAGCAGAAGCAGAGAGAGAATTAGAAGCTAAGAAATTACAAGATGATACCAAGGTAAACAAATGGTAATTGGTTTTTTCCTTCATTATTCAATGTTGATTATGGTTTTTTGCATTATAATAATAACCCGGACACTGCCACCCGTAGGCTGTAGGTAATTTTAGACAACTTTCTTTTATCAAATAGAGCTCGTAACAAACTATTTTTAGAATCGTAAGATGGGTAGTTTTAGACTGAGTTTGTTTTGAAACAGATATTTTGAATATATAGCTCATAACAATCAACTAATCTTCCGAGGCATAGTTCTGATTAGGTAATTTTAGACTTCTTTTAAGTTTCATTTGCTTCAAATGTTATTTGAATATCAAGGATAGCTATGAATATCTGAATATAGCTCATAACTATTTTTATCTATCGAGGCATACAACAATCTATCTCGAGGAGCATAATGTGTACTTCAAACGTTTTACAGGGAGAAAGCAGAGAATCAAAGGTGGAGGAACAGGAGAGCGGATTCAAGGCGAAGGAAGAAACCACCTTGGATAAAGAATCATCAGGGGTCGGAAAAGAAAGCAAGGCAGTTGAAGGTGCAGCAGTGGTGTTGCAAGCCATTGGCGAAACTATAGTTGAGATTGGCAAAACAACTACTGAACTTGTCGCCGGCTGCGGCGAGTCTCAAACCGGAGATGAACCAGTACAGGGAATTGAGAAAGAGTCTACCACCACAATGAAGAAAACTTGAGATGGGAAGGAATCATATTTCATTTTGGTTTGATTTTCACTTTTTTCAGTTTACCAATGTTGTGTGTTTTGGACTGCCGAATAATTAGCGTAAATCGCACACACTAGTGTACTATCCTTGTATGTGTGTTTATCAACATGTTATGTGACCCAAAAAAAACTATTAAATTAGTGTACAACTCTAATCTAACTGGATGGAGGATCATCATTTATAAATATTGAAAAATATGTGATCAACACATTAAATTTAAAGGAAGTCCGTGTGGCACACAACAAATGCACGTATTTTTCAGAAAATGAAATTTTCATGATGTTAAAGTAGAAAGGAAAAATGTTATGCAATGAGTAGAGTTGTTTTTTGTTTCAGTACTTGTCTATTTAAGTCGACAATAATTTTAGATTTGCATTTTGAGAAATTTCTAGGATCTTAAATATAAATAATGATTTGTGCATTGAACATGATATGTTTTGCTCCACTACTTATCTATTTAAGTCGATCATAATCTTTGAATTTTTTTTATCAATTTGTCTTCCACTCGTTCTTACCTTCTAATTTTTCTACGTTGACAGTTGAAATTCATATCAATATAAATTTCTGTAATTTAGACATTATGAATTTCTCTTCAGGCTAAGATCTAACCAAAAAGAGAGTGCATCAATTCAATAAAACATTAGATAAATTTTAAAATCTCTGACAAGATAGAAGGTTATATACTATGAAAATTATTTGAAATAATCTTTACACTTTTGAAGAGCAGATAAAAAAGAGAGTGCATCAATTATATATTATGAAGATTAGATCAACAATAATCTTTGAAACTTATTAAATACTTCCTTTGTCTCACTCTGTTTCATTTTACGTGGCACCCTTTCCTTTTTGGTATTGAAAATAATTTACCTTTAAAATTCTCTTTTTATCCGTGATGAAGTGATTTTCAGACACACAAATATTTAAGAATGATGTTTGACTACAAATTTTTAAAGTATTCCTTTTCTTCTCAAACACTGTGTCAAGTCAAAGGATATTACATCAAATGAAATGAAGGGAGTAGTAATTTACATTTTTACTCAAATGATTTAAACCTAAAACTCTAATCATTACAAATCGATTCAAACGAGAATTAACAATACACATATTTGCATTATAGGATACTATTGAAACTCATCCTAATGTTGTCAAATCGCCATTCATGGGTCACACAATCCCTACTTGTGAAATTTAGCTATTCATATTACTTAGAAACAAATCAAGAAATTATATTCATTAAATAAGAATTGATTTACAAAAGTGAAGACAATCAATCAAAATTTGGATTTCAAATTTATGTTAATCTTCAAACGGTTTATAAAATAACGTGTATATATATATATATAAAAAATATTTTTTTAAAAAAGGTTTTATTATAACTATCGAAAAAAATACTATGATTTGAGGGTCGTGTCGCACGCCGCAACGAATGCATGGACTAAAAGTTCCCCATGGGTCCCAGATGAGAGACAGCGAATGTGTATCACTAGGTCAAACATGCGTATCATTATACTTGATATTGCATTGCATTGCATTACACACCTTTATCATTTATGAACTTGTAAGTGCCTTTTTTGTGAAACTTGTGATGAATGGACTTGATCCTTATATAATTGATCTATAAATATTGTTGTGGTTATTGAGCTATATGTTATGTACATTGTGAACTGTTAGGTTGGCCTAATTTTATGCAAGTTGTAGTTGTGGAGGTTTGGTTGGAGAGTTAGGAATACTCGTATTCTGTATTACTTGACTTTGCATTTAGGAGTTCTCTTGTTGGGTACCGTGTGGTTGGTACTCACCCCTTGCTTCTACATTTTTTGTAGATTATGCGCTCGGATCTTTGTGATACTCTATCTTCTCTTTTTTTATCTTAGATTTTTTGTGGAGATTAGTGAGGTAACTATATATTTGTCATCTCAACGAGTCTCATCCTCGTGTTTATGATTTTGTTCTACTTTAGAGACAACATCATTTGAGACTTGTATTTTTCTTTCAAATCTATTGTAACGCATTAAAGACTTGTGCACGTGACAACCAGGTTTTGAGGATTTTTAATTAAGTTGGTTAAACTTCTATTTTTATTATCCTTCCACACTTTATCATTATAATTGAGTTTTATGCTGACTTGTCTTGGTGGGGTAAGACAAGTGTCATCACGTCCATTTTTGGATCGTGACATAAAATAACGTGTATATATACATAAAATATTTTTTTTAAATTCTTACAACTACTGAAAAAAATACTACTATATATATGTTACAATTAATATTTAGAAAAGTTTATTACTTATAAAGTCATATCATTAAAAAAAGTAAATTTTTTAATTCAAAACTTTAAATTTTTAGGTAAATGTTAGTAGAATTTTATTTGATATTTTAGAACTTTGAATTAAATTATTTAAAATTTATTATCTATCAATAAGATTTTTGAGAAAAGAAATCAATGTATTTTATTTCAACAAATGACTATCATTTTATTAATTTGAAAGAATCTTTATCATTATATAATAAGGTATAATGACCTTTTATGTAAAAATATTATGAACTATATACACAAACGAATAACTTGTTATAAAAATAACATAAAATTTTTAGCTCCTAAAAGTCTATTAAAGATTAAACTCTCAATATACCAGATTAAATTAGAGCTTTTTGATACAGAAATATGCTTAGCATGAGAAAGTTATTTATCTCATATTTTATATTGAAGTTCCATAATAGAAGTTCTTCTTACCAAATTCCATATTTGATACCATGTCAAATAGTAAATGATGAAAGTTTTAAGTTGACGAATTTTTTGTTATAAGGACTTAAATATGAAATTTGGTTAGAGGAACTTCTAGGGTAGAATTTCTGTTTTGATCATTTGTCAACAAAGAACAAAAAATTATGTGTAGGAGAGGATATGATAGAATCGATTCAGACAAGATTACGAGGTATAAAATCAATTTTTTTTTAAAAAAAATCCTATATTTAATTTATTTATTTTTAAATTCTCACATATGCTTTTTTTTTTAATTTAAAATTTATTTTAATATTTATCTTAAATTGATGATATAGTTTAGTTAATCCATTCAATCTCTAGATATGATTTTATTGATTTTATCTTTAAAAAAATTCATTTGATTGACGCAACAATTAAAAAACTTGCTAATATTATTCTACATATTTGAAAAGGAATAAAGTTCTTTTATTTGGTTAAATATTTTCAATAAATCATTAACTTCTATTAATAGTGTTTGAAACAAACCTAGAAATTGCATTCATTAATCTTCGAATTCGAATGATTTCAAAAATAGCGTACATTGTTACTATGTTCTTCACAAAAAATAAAATTTAATGGGACTATTTATAATATAGAAAAATTCAAATCATAGAAAAACTTTTAGCATACACTTAGCTATATTTTTAGTTTCTTTTCAAATAATTTTCTATACAAAACATAGAAAAACTTTTAATCGACACAACAATTGCTTAAGAACTCATATTCATTCACAATTAAATGCGTCAAATGTGTTGTCTAATATGGACACATCAAGAACTAATAATTTTAACTTAATTCCTAATTTATCCTTATTAGTAATTATAGTTATTTCTCTATTATATTTTTTAAGATATTGTATTTATTATATTCAAAGAGTAGTATGGTAAAATTACTCTTATCACTTACTTCTTCTTCTTAATCCTTGTGTCAACTCATGGGCGGAGCTACATTCACCCAGGTAGTCAGATAACATCTTTTTTTGAAAATAAATTCAAATATATAGGTTAAATAATATAGCTATTGTGATATATATATATCAATTGTTGCAACAAAAATCATCCACCAATATTCTAAAAGTATAAACATCCTAGATGAAAATGCTGACTCGGACACTGTGAGCCAACTATAAAGAAACAAGTCGATGAAAAGGAAGATAGACAAAATGTACTAGTCAGCACGATATTAACACGTAATCATAATTGGTCATTTTGTTTGTAAGTTAGTAAAGGACAAAATATGTAAAGTAGATTAATTAAAGTATTCTAAAATAGACAATATGCTTTTTATTCTCTGACGAAGTATACTTTTAGCACAGGTTTTAGGTAGGATTTTCAAATAATTATTTAGGGTTAATGGTGCCTAATTTTTAATTAATGTGAAAACATTAGTTTAATGTATCATTGACTAGGGCAACATATTAATGTGCTAAAATTCATTAGGTGTCACTGTCACAGGATCTTTGTATCCATTCTTGATTTTATCCACAAATTATATTTGACCTACAATGTGGAATGTTTATGGTGAGACCCACTCCCTACTACTACTTCATTCCTTTTTATTATAAAAAAGAAAAGGTGCATCTTGTAAGTTGTAACTCTACATGCATGGCTTGGAAAATGTTAGTAAACTAATGAACTACTCCTTCGTCTATTTTTACATGTTCATTATACTCTCTTCGTTCATTTTTATTTGGCCCCTATACTAATAATATTTGTTCAGTTTATGAAATCAAGAGATAATTTTACACTTAGTTCCTAATTTATCCTTGTCATTAATTATAGTTATTTCCCTATTACATTTTTCAATACATTGTATTAATTATATTCAAAGGGTAATTTGGTAAAATTACCTCTATCATTTACTACTTCTTAATCCCTGTGTCAAGTCAATAGGGGCCAAGTAAAGTTGGACGGAGGGAGTATTATTTTAAAATATTTAATAATATTTATTCAATTTATAAAATTAATAAATAATTTATTATTCTGTATCTATTTTATTATTATTATTAAATAATACTCTCTTTGTCCCATTATATATGAGTTAATTTGATTTGATCGAGAGTTTAAGAAGAAAAGGACTTTTGAAATATTTTAAAATGAGTTGTAGATTTTTGCATAGTTGTAAATCATTTTATTAAAGATAAAAAATATGTTTTAAAATTAAATTGTTACAAGAAAAATGAGTCATATAAATTGGAACAAAATATTTATTTTTTTATATTTAGATGACTTATACTCCTTAATGTTTAAAAAAATGAAATTCCCTTGAGCTTTGCTAATAAGTTATAGTGGCTACTGCAAAACAAAAGTTTTGCATGATTAACTTGGTAATGATACTACTATGATACGGAAGTTAAGAAAATAAAATTAAAAATTTGTAGAATATATTAAAATGTTATTTAATCTTGTTATATGAAAAATTGAATATTAGAGAACTATCCAAAAAGGAAAAAGTCATTTTTCCTTGAAACGAACTAAAAAGGAAAATAAGACAAATAAATTGAAACGAGGAAATATAATTAATTTTGATCTATGTTCAATTGAAAAAAAAACTATTGCGTTGCGCGTTCCTTATGTAATAGCTAATTAATTATCACTTTTTTAAAAAAAAATTGGGGGAAGGGGAAGAGGAGATGGGGAGGGGGATTATAATGTAGGGAATTGAATCCTCACCAACAAGGTGATACTTCAGGTAGTCAAGCAACTGAACTACTAAAATTTCCCTAATTAATTATCACTTATATACATATATATGAGTTTTATTTGTGTATACAGATAGCATTAAAAAATTACACTATCAAAGTCATGGCGGAGCCACATAGAATTAGGGGTAATTCATCAAAAAATTACACAGGTAAAAATATTTTTTTTTGTATATGGAGTATAATTTATCGACACCTTTTGATTTATATGTAATTTTACTTCTTTAAATTTTAACACTTTTTAGTCGAAATTCTGACTCCACCATTAATTTTGATCTATCCTGAAAGAAGGTAATCTGTCGTACTTTCAAGATTAAAGCTCATTTCACAATGACAATTCTCATTAATTAAAAATCATCTCTCATTTGATATGGATGATCAGTTACATAAGATGGATGCATGACATCATTTTCTCAGTTTTGCATCTTGAGATCTTGCAAAAATGCTCTGATTCTCATAGATACAAAAAAAAAAAAAAAAAACAAAAAAAACAAACTTGACACACTTCAAAAAGAAATTAGATAAAAACGAAAATTGTAAAAGCAATTGATCAACTCTCCAACCTTCAAAAATATCGTGCAGGGTCTTATGAGTACATTTTTTAAAGATTCGACACAAATATGACATAGATATTTTTCGAGAATCCGAGCATCATATGTTGGCACGCTAGTTAGTCGGAGGCAAAGAATGATGTTGAGGGTCAGGTCCACCTGGTGCAACTCTATCCGAACCGCCTTTTAAAGATCGCCTCGTATACTCCTCAATCTCCGTTAGGCTAAATCCTACCTTACTAAGAACAAAATGGCTATCATATTTATCCTTATTAACATCTTGAATATCACCAAGAATACGACCCTCGATAGAAATGAAGTGACAAAAAAGGAAAATAATCATGAAGAGGACTACTAGCATTCTTGATGAATTAGCCATATGATGAAGATTAATCAAGAAAAAAGAAGAATGAAGGGGGTTTGGCTAGGTTAAGTTGAAATAATTGTAGTTGTTGCATGGAGTTTATGATGGATATTTCTATTTATAAAGAAGAAAAAGGGGTATATGATGATGATAATTAATGGAGAGAACATGCATGATCAAATTTTTTTGTAGTTAAGTGGACTAAACAGACAAAACTCCAGCATAGATTATCCATCATCTAAAAAGATTTGAGTCTTTTACTGGATTTCTTTAAAAAAAAAAAGAAAAACTTTTGAATCTATTGATTTAAAACTAACAATGTATTAAAATGTCAACTTAAAAATTTTAGAATTAAGAAATTATTAAGTGTAAAAACATTATTTTTTGAAAGAAATCAAATAAGAACGTAAGAAACAAAGAATGAGGAATATTATATTTTATTTTCTTTAACATTGTATCAAAGGTACAAATTTTAATGATTTTGAACGACCTTTTTCCTTGATTTGCACGGCATACTAATGTATTTTCTCGATTTGAAAAAGAATGACTTAGTTTGACTTAATATAGAATTTAAGATCAAAAGAAAAAAAAAATCAATTTTGTAGTTCAAAATTAAAATTATGTAAAATATACCAAAATATTCTTCAACATCGCAGTCTTGAACATGCTATGTGAAAATCTGAAATTAAAGTGTTGTCAAAAAGGAAAGAAGTCATACTTTTTCAAACAAATTTAAAAAGAAAATAAGTCTAATTTTTAAAATGAAGAGGAGTAACAAAAATTTCAAAAGATTTGACAAGCTTACATCAATAGTACTATAATAATATTTTTCTCGTGATATATTTTAAATCTGTATGGAGTTTAAGAATATAATTGAAAATTTTGAAATTTGTGATCTAAGATACATTATATTTATGTAATCTCAAACTTTTGAAACTTACGCCCTTTAAACATAATATCTTTTTTCCTTTTTCATCACTGCTTTAACCACAATATAATATTGCTGTGGTTATAAAATCTTCCATTACAATTAGTTGTTTTCAAATTTTAAAATTTTATTTTTTTTGAAACGAATAAAAAAATATCACATAAATTGAAAACGGGAAACCAACAGGATAAGATTCTGCCCACTCTTAGAATATTGGACACCACAAAATGACTCAGTTTTTTTTTTTTTTTTGTGAGAATTAAATAGGAATATATAGTCTAAAAATTAAAACAACCCAAATGGATTTAGCCGTAAAGGTGTAATATTGTGAATTCTAAATTCAAGTCAGCCCCCTTTACCTCAGTTTAAAATTTAAAAGTTGTATTTTTACTAATTATATGTTATAGTTAAAGTAACAACTTTAATATTATTAAAATGGTTTTTATTAAAGTTATATCACCTTGTTGCATATAAAAAAACCCTACAATTATATCTCTTGACTAAATAAATTCCCACATGATCATGTTACTTTATTTAACCTCATCTTGTAGTAATTAATCATAATCATCACTATCTAATTCATGGTGGATAATGATTACATCTTTTACTCCATCAAATTATGTTATATAATATTAAAGCCTGTGATTATCTTATTTAAAAAATATATTTTTGTTCTTTTATTAATTGCTATTTTGTGTTGAAATGTGAGACCATCACATCTAAAAAATTAATTAAACTTATATACTCAACTATCTCTTCGACAAGTAACACTAAATAAGTACTCTTCATAAAAAATCCGATATGATAACTCAAAAATTGGGAAAAATCTACTATATTCATAATACTCTAATAGTTTATGATATGTACTGAGGTAATTAACTAGGTATATATACATGTGACGAAATTAGCTCATAAAGATTATAATCTCTCAAATTCGCTCATTTAGTTATTCAAGCCATTTTAACCGATTTATTTCAACTCAAGTAAAAGTTGGCCACTCAAATTGACCCATATATATAGATAAAAAAAGATTGTCAAAATATTTTTAAAAAAATCTTTTTTGTTTGTTTGATATGTCAATATACATATCGTAATAAAATATTTATTTGTTTTGCTTGTTAATTAAACAAATTATTTTTAAAAACTTGAATTTAGTATAAAAAAAAAAAAAGATAGATAAATATAGACAAGTTGAGTTATGAATCGATCTAAATTATATTTAGCTCAACTACACTCACCTCATCTCAATCTAAACAACATTTGGACATGTTAATGGTTTATTAATTAAATTTAATTTGATATGCTCAAATTCAATCTAACTCGTTCATTTGACATCAACTCTAATCAGGCGTCCGACTAGGATAACCTATAAAAGAATCTCCTATTGGTTGGACGGCGCCTTGTATTGGCAGTTGGCTAGGCCAACGTTCACCTGACAATCAGTTGCAAATGGACAATTTTACTGTCTGTTGGTCCTAAAGTTGATATCAATTCTTTATACATTTAATTTGTCCTTCACTCTTGCATTATCCTTAAAATTACACAAAATTGAAAATTTTCTCCATTGGGATGTCTTTATTTATATAAAATAATTATAATGGGGCACCACCATTGCTTGTAGTATGTATACACATGATCCTGAAGAAAATGTCAATTAATTATATTTTATACACTAATATATGATAAGACAGACATTTTATCATGCGTTGGCGGCGCCATTATTTTTATTTAGGATTAACTTATATATAAATAGATTATAATTAATAAGCTTTATTTTTGCAACATAAAATTATCTATCTTTAATGAAATTGGCGTGGCGCCACGTCCTTGATCTTTCTTTTGTATTTTGGGGCAGTGAGTTTCACATGACATGTTGGCATGGATTCAATCCAATTGTTATTCTTAATCGAAATAAATCAAATTAGCTAGGTAGATTCAAGATTGTAATTTAAATGGTCGTAAAATATACACGTTGAATAATTATTTTCTCATATAATGGCATGATAAGATCTTTTCGAAATATCTTTTTTATCTCTATTAAAGTAGCTAGAGGTGACAATTTCAACCTGTATAAGGTAAACAGAGTCAATTTAACTCATATTTATTTTAATGGATCACTCATATTTTTAAAATCAATATACATGGTTGATCTATTTTAAGAGTTCATACAAATATGATCAAAATGGATAAAATATGAGTACCCATATAGACCCATAGATCCCCACTCATAATAAGAAATTCTTAATTGAACTAAAAAAATTGTGCCTGTTTTTTTTATTTTTCTTAAAAAAATTTGGGGGCGGGAGTGGGGGTAAGGGAATGGGGGGGTAGGGGTGTGCATTGGTCGGTTCAATTCGATTTTATGTATTATGAGTTCGGTTTATCGGTTTTCGATTTTTAAATATGTTAAACCAATAAGATATTTTTTATCGATTTTCGGTTTATCATTTTTGGTTCTTAACGGTTTGATTTTCGATTTACCCAATAAAAAAATACTCATAAAATAAATATATGACTTCTCTAACTATTTGATGCAATACGATAAGATACAGTAAAATAAATAAATCAATTGATCACTTAAACTTAATAATATGCAATATTTGACCTCATATTCTAATTTACTTTTCAACGGAAGAGTTATACATTGGAAACCAAGCAAATACATGACTTACGAGTAACGATTTAGTATCAAGTGATGTTAAATTATT